>JASANE010007927.1:0-71965 GCA_030248225.1 Trileptium ribeirensis
AGGGCCGTAGATAGCGTAAATTTAAGGAAGAGGTTAAGGTATATAATTATATAAATGTATGGGGTTAGTCGTATGGAAACCATACGTACGAACCTCACAAGAGGAAAACGTGTAATTAGTCTTAACCTAACGCTAACTTACCAGATAACTACGTACTTAGAATAATAGTGCTCTCAAACACACGAGTTAGGAAATCGAAAAGCAAGAATGGTGTCAAGCAAAATCAGTGGCATAGTTTAAATAATAGACCAAAATAGTAGAGTTTACGAGGTGCCAAAATATCGGAGCAGCGAGGTTTCATAAAAGTATAGAGGCCGGTATAAATCGTGGCTTATTTCAATCAGGGTGCTAAAGAATTGTGCCTAGGTATTTGTTATTAACTTCGAATAAACGCTTTACTAACGGCTTTATTGATTAACTATCTTAATATCAGAGCAAATCGAGTTAGTCACTCCTCCGCGCTAAACGGAAAGTAAAAGTTAACTACTGTTAATGTGGGTATTAATTCTGCATTTGACTGATGAATGCGCCTATTTGGTTTTGTTTGAATTGTTGGCGAATTTCTACGTCGATACCTGGCCCACCAGTTATTAATTGTCGCCAGTAGTCTCGGTCGTAACGACCGCGATATCACTACAATAATTATACCAATCGGTAACTGTATTTATACTTAAGTCTATAATTGTTTGTTGGTGCACTCTTGTGTCAGATTGTCGATATATGTTATTATAAGTAATACGGCTTGCGCTAGAAAGATGTGATTGGCAAGTACAGAATTTTGGCACATAAAATACATTTCGGCGGTACTTCTTATGGTTGGTGCCTCGACATTTAAACTTGTTATGCCTCATTACATCACCACGTTTGGCAAGATAAAAGGGATTGTCACAAGCACAGGTTTGTCAATTACAGATGACGCGCCAACGAGATAATAGTTCAAGAGTAGTGTTCTCCTCTACGGTTAATCGGACAATATTAATGAATGTTAGAAATTAGCAGGACGTCCCTCCGTTATGAACGGTGATAATTGACTTCAAAGTATATATACTTTCTGAAGAAAATATACATATACATTTCTTTCGCTAGTAAGTTTTTAAAAAGATCGAATCGGGGTAAAATAGTAAATACAAAACTCTGCGCATCATTTTACATATATATAGGTCCATTCCGGCAAGTTACAAACAAGAAGAAAATTCGATTTTTTCGTTAATGGAAAAATCAAAAATCCGAAAGTTTTAGAAATTAGGATTTTGGGTCAGGAAGAAAGTAAGGACAACGAAAAGCCGAATGGTGATGACCGAACTCGATTGCAGCCGAAATTGACAAAATTATGATTACCCCCGAAAATAAGACTGCACCGAGTTTTCTATGTGATTTTTACATCAAATAGGTACAAAAACAAGGGTTATGCTGTAGGCAGCATAAAATTTTTAGTGCTACGCATCATTAATGCAAACATTGCTGTAAACGGTAAAATCTGTATATATATATATAGATTGCACGCTTATAATAAACGTAGTTTTGCGCCAGAGTAGCTGTACACGAAATGTTGGCATTCGTTAGAAGATCCTTATAGAGATTTTGCGAATCTGAAAATGTAAAGTATTTCTTTTCTTATTTGAAGATAATTTGTGAAGAAAATTAAGTATGCTATTTATAACATACATATTTGAGCCATATTGAGTTGTGTGATAGGCTAATGTCAGCTTCGGAGAATAAAGTTCCAGCAAGTTGTTCGTTGGACGACAACGGTGCCAGATTATCGACTGATCAGCAAACTAGAACGGAGAGCTCAAACTCGAGTGACGACATCATTAATCTTGCTGTGCCTGCGGCTCTTTCGCAGTCGACAGATATAGGGTCGTGCACTAATAACTGTGTAAGTAAACATGATGTTTGTCATATAAAACTTTATATTGGCTATAATTTTATATTTTGCTTCTTCATTTTAAACAATGTTGCCATAAGTTAAAACAACTTTATTTTATAGGTTGTATATTTAACACACCTGCCCACCCCATATTCACCATTGAGTTATTGACAACTCAGGATAGTCGATCTATGGGGCGGCCATGCCCGTTTGGCGTTTAGTAGGGCGTGAAATAACGACAACACGGTAGAGAGGGCCTTATAGCTCAGGCACTGAGCCAGAACCGTGGAGCAAACGTTTGAGTGACGCAAGATTATTGGCTCCAACAACAGCAAGAGGCAGTTTATTCTAACTATTCACAACTTGATGACAGAAACGGAATTGGCGCTTTGATGATTTTAGTGTATCTAAGGGCTTTACCTTCAAATGATGACCTCTGGTTCCAGCACGCTCGTCGAGAAAAAGAGCGTGATATGGTAAGCTTACGCCTTATGTCATTATTTGGTACATCAAAATTAAATCAGCCCTGAGTACGGGTTTCTAACGTTTGTAGTTGCAAGTATCGCAGGCAATCCTCGTAGCTCAGATGACGAATACTTGGCAGTAGTTTAGTGAGCCGACGCTGTACATTCTCCAATAAATCAATGTCTTTACGACCACACGGGAGTTCCATATTCCACGTCTGGACGTACCAGAGATCTATGTAATAACAGCAGCGATGTTTTGGTCAAGTTCACCAGCAGCAAGCATGAAACTTAACTTTGTCAAAATTTTGAATATTTTATATATATACTTTGTCTGTATTATTAAACTTTGGTTCGTTTGTCGCAAACACCTGCTGTCACAGAAAATTAAATAGCGGTAGAGTTATGAGCTCTCTACAAAGTGATCATTTTCTTGGCGAAGTCTTTCGGCAGGAGTTATATCCTAAAATGTTACGGACCTTATATGGACAAATCGAAAAGTTCCCATAAGGTGTTTTTGGAGCCAATGCCAAGTTTGATTTAGACAAAACAATTCAAATTCAGTCAATTGCCTTGTTAAATGCAAGTGAGTTACTGGATTTTTACTCCTAACTCAATAGGCATTGGTTGTCAAAGTCATGTATTAACAAAACAACGCCAGCTCGATGCATACTGCAGTTGTTTGTGTCGTTAGGAGAGCTGCGGGGTATTTTCGTGTTAAAATAATTGATTAATTTGATAAGCACAGAAGTGGATTGGCTTGCTACGTAAATAAGTCGGACTTTACAGCAAAGCGTAAGCAATTTCACGTAAGTTAAATTGCCTCCAGCTTGTTTAACGTAAACTGTACCAAGCACCGTCCGGTTGATATTTGTGCAGACCATCTCATATATATATATATTATCTAAATTACAGCACCGGGACGTTTTACTGCAAGCTGCAAAACTGTCATTGTCTACTGATTAGTGAAGGCTGGAGTTATGGGTTACGATAACCGGATAAACGGTTATAATTGTGGTATCGGGATAAACGGTTATAATTGTGAGATAAGTCTGGATATCCCTATACGGACAATCATATCCTAAAACTCTATATTTTTATTAAACTTAAAAACTGTATACCAGACTTTGTCATTGACTGTATTGGTGTATTTTATGATGTATTAAGCAGTTGAAGCATAAATAAACATTGTTCTTCTGACAGGGTTCTTTCTGCACCAATATATGCTGCGTAACTTACATTAAGTCTATGACTAAATCAATTTTAGTCAGTAGTATTCAAGGTATAGTGCACACTTTTATATTATAGTTAACACTAATTTATTTAGAATAAAATGATTTCGGATATTTTTTGGTATATTGGGGATCCCGATAATGTGCCAGAGAAATGTGAGAGCCAACTGTAAACCAGAGAAGCGAGATTGTCAAAGATTGTCAGCCTGCAGGTTAAGTCCAAGTAGCCAGGGTAAAATACCTAATTTCAGAGAAAAAATGGAAGTTCGCGGCTTCTGAAGTTGGTTATGTTAATTCGGAAATTTCCAACAAAATTTACGACGTAACTTGGTATCGTTAAAAATCTATCTGAACCCTTGATCTGAAAGATATAAATAAATTCAAAAGTACAAAAATGTCCTATGTCCTAACCTTTTAATGCTTGCCGTTTGCTCTGATGCAAACTGTGGCTGCGTGTTGTTATTCGGTCGCGTTGGGAGGAGCATTCTATCAACAGCGTCGTCCAAACTCAGCTGTTAGGTGAGCTCAACTCTAAATTAAACGGTTCTGGTACGTCAACAGTTTGTTCAAAGATGGTTGAAATACAAATTTACGAAGCAAACGCTCAAGCCTACCAAAATAGGACCAGCATGGTCAGAAGCCGGTTAGGTTATGTTGAGATAGATACGATGTGCACATATATCACAAAGACACATGACACTGCAGGTATTTTCTTATTTAAAGTATATACTATTCTAAATTACTACCAGCAACACAACGGATCGATTTCAGAAATATATATAGTTACTTTAAAAATCAACTGAAAATTGAAAAAGTAGCAATTTGCTACTCTCAAAAGAGCTTAATTCTAAAAATGCGAAATTTCGACGGGTTTTCTTTTTGCTAAAGTTGGAAACTTTGTGCTGGTAAAAAGGGAAATTTTTAAGGATCATCTTAAAGGGCTGAAGGTGTTTTAGAGGTCACGCAGGACTAATAAAGGACCAGTTCCACACCCCACCTCCCACTAAAGATATCCCGGCACTGGTTTTCATTTTATGTGTTTTGGTGTTGTACGCAGTCGTGCGTTTTGGGTCAAAAGAAACGTTAAATAATAATTTAATCATTCATTATAAATAATCCTACCACTACTATTTACGTGCCTAATTGTGACTAATCATTTTCCTTTGAAGTATTTTTAGTTAGATAGTTTGTACTTACTAGCTAGGAGTGTGAAATTTGGCAGCGTCTGATTATGGGTTTTTTCGTGTGGCATGCATAATTCAACTTCTGATAGGCATATCAGGTCGTGCGATACCTCATTCGAAAGCTTAAAATCTCTATTTGTGCCCTTAAAACCGATTTTAACTCCTTCCTTTGGAATCTCACCAAAACACGTTACGAGTCATTTGGGCTAATTTTGGTCAGAAAGTTTAGCTCTATCAATTTATGTAGATATTGTTGATGCCGAGGTCATCTACGCTCCAGGCTTGGGTCAAAATGGGTTTCAAAACGGACCATTGGAACCCCCGAAAACACTAAATTGGTCATATCTCCGTAGCCGCTGAAGCGATTCGGCTAAGATTGGGTTCATTTTATTCAGAAAGCAAATCTATATATAGCTATATGCGCTGCGTTGCTATTGACCTAACCTATCGAGCAGGGTTGGGTTAAAATAGGTTGTAAATGGGCCCAAGGGACCCCGGAAACACCTAATTAGCCATATCTCCACAACGACTAGAGCGATTTAATCGCGCTTGGGCTCATTTCGTTCAAAGAACAAAGCTATATATAGCGACGTATATGTGGTGTCCTACTATTTGAGTTTTGTTTTGGAACTTCGACTTTCATAAAATGTATTTTCTAAACTTTTATAAACACTCAGAATTCACTTTTATGGCCATGAGACAGGTTCCTAGTATAGTACCTTTTTTGCTTTCGCTGAAAATTTTTTAAAAAATTGTATAGGTGATGGATGGTACGTATTATAGTTTTTCATCAATGTAGCATCGGTTTTTTAAACTTTGCCTAATTTTTAATTGTGTGCTTCTTTCGAATATGGTTTCAATTTATTTGCAAAACTGTA
The DNA here is from genome assembly GCA_030248225.1 of Trileptium ribeirensis. Taxonomy (NCBI): domain Eukaryota; kingdom Metazoa; phylum Nematoda; class Enoplea; order Enoplida; family Thoracostomopsidae; genus Trileptium; species Trileptium ribeirensis. Next base: position 5,629 of record JASANE010007927.1, read on the forward strand.
CTTGTGACATTGCACGTGTTTATTTTACAGATTAATCAAGATTCGCGTGGAAAAACTGATAATGTATCCGACTGTATCCAACCACAAAATGAAAATAATATGACGAGTAATGCTGATATGTCAGATACCGATGGTGTTACGCTTGAAGAGGTATGCGTACAATGCACATAATATAGTCTGCGTTCCATGAAAGATTTGTTCTTTCATATACATATATATATGTAATGGCTTCTTCATTGGCCGAAAATTTTGCCAGGGGGCACGAACCTCTACTGGTTTGGAACTGGTGAGGGGCGCGCCGTTTTAAACTGTGGGATCGAATTTAAATCAATTTCAAAATGCAAGATTTTTCAGCGAAAACGTGAAAATTGTTAATAATTAGCTTCAGAAACGGTGCAAAAACGTCTTTGTTGAAGTTAAAACCATTTTTTTGCTTATTTCTGCTGCTACCATTCTGGATCTAAATCAGGTGGATAAGTCGAATAACCAGAGTTCGACACTGCCTCGTTGTGTAACACATGCATTGTTATTATCATTTTGTTTTAATATATATCAGAGAGTGACCGGAATTCGTGTAAGAATTGTGTTTCGGTTTCGGCTTTGATACAGACAAAACTCATATCGCAATTCTGGTTAAAGATTTTTATTAGAAGTTTGCCGCCTTTTGCTTCGTTTGTCGCGCTGAATCATGTTTAAATGTACAATGTTGTTTTAGTAAAATCTAGGCAAATCATTTTTAAATTCAAGAAGTTACCCTCTAACATGCAGGTATAACATTATATCCACTGAGGGCGCTAGGGGAAAATAGTGAAAATTTATTGTTTTTGTCTGTCGCTCATAACTTATTTTCGGATGGTCGGATTTAGACAAATTTTTTGTTGGATAGCAAAAGTGATGACGTTGTGCCCTTTAGTTGAACGCGAACAGCTCCAACCCGATATTCCAGGTAAATGGCAAAAAACAAAAGTGATTTTTGTCAGTGTTACGTAGCCCATATCTCGCGACACAGATTTCGCATCGAAAAATGGAGACCACCATACAGAATCAGCCTTGGTGATCACGACATTTTTGTGGGCCCACTCGGGGTCCGAATATGGTTCGTTCCCTTTTTACTAGAAATAGTGATTTTTGGAAATTGGTACTGATATTAAGTAACATTCCGGGCACAGAATCGTTAACTGCTTTTCTCATAAGGTGAGTGAATAGTTTCTGAGTGTTATTAAATATACACAGTACTATTACAGCTTATCTCAGCCAAAGTATCATAAGTAGTTAAAGTTTTTTCACAACTACACACACTAATATTTCTAGATTCCTACTAAATAATATAATATAAAATAGAGGCGGATTGAAACGGATAAGATTTGCTAGTGTTCTCTTAGCGCGTGGCGCGTATATTCAGTGTGGCACAGTTTACGCAGGGTTGCTTAGTATAAGGTATTTTGGTCATGGACGTGAAACGTGGAGACACGCCATGTCCATCTATAAGTAAAGCAGTCGTGAAGAAATTTTAGCTTCCTGGGCCATTTCAAAGTTCCAGAAAGGGTAATATCTCTAGGAAGCAGTAAGGGCAACCTAACAGCCATTTCCAGCAAATTTCAAAGTCATAGGGCCATTATTTCTGGCCGTATAGGTATTAAGCTGATAATAAATTGGTAAGGTTCCACTCGATTTCCAATGTAGTTTTGCAGTCCCGCATCCGGCTAATCTTAGTGCCAGCTACTCTCTGATATTATGTCGCCTTAATGACCACCATATACTTTCTTGCTCATTTAAAATGGCCGAAAGGGGTATTTATATGTACTTTTGCGAACAGTAACAATAGTTTACATCCCGTAAGTAATTTTTGTTGCATGATACCAAACATGTTATCGTGTATATCATTTTAGTATGTACACTAGTTATAGTATATACTTATTACAAACCCTGGCTGGCAGACTTATATACGTGTGCAACGTTAATTAGCGCAGATACCTGGGCTCTCCATTCGCTGAAAATTTTGCCATGGGGCATGAACCAGGGGGCCCCTGGTTCCAAACCGGCAGGCGCCCGATCATGCCAGGGGCATTTTGCCAAGAGAAAAACGGTTAAAAATCGTGTCAGAAGCCAAAACGCTTTGGATGGAGAGAAAAAGTGATTTTGAGACAAATTTTGCGAAATTTTTGGCTTCAGAACGCAATTTTAGCACAAATTTTTATCAAATTTTACATACTTTGGACCCATTGGAAACAAAAAAGTTTGTCTAGCGGCAACGACCTGGGAAGCCCAAAATTTTGTCAGGGGGCACGAACCGGGGGCACCTGTTTTGAACCAGGGGGAACCGAAAAATGCCAGCCCCCACCACTGCCCCCATTAGGACAGCCGAGGACACAGATGTTATATCCCGAGCCTCGCTGGCGTAGTTATCTCAACGCCCATCTCTTTAAGCTGTGTATGTCTCTGTGAGACTTTGACTCTAAAAAACTTCACAGCACGTTGCCCTTAGCCATCGAGTTAGGCGAACATATCTCAGGTCTGAATCCTCTGAAATTTATTAGTTTCCGCCAAGCCGGAATCAAGAATTATTGTCAGATTCGTACATTGTCAGATACTGGAGATTTTGATCTGATTAATGTGGAACCACATAACAGGCACACGCTTGCATACACGCATCTTACTTTATTCATACCTTCCTTATTCGTATGTTTTATTTATTTACTCATGGGCAAAGTCGTATGACGTTAAATTTTAAATTCCCGCCTTCTTGTGTTGTGAGCTGCCAGGGTTAAAAGATTATATGAGGTTACATCGAGTCCTAAGCATTACACAAAATTTGAAGTGTTTTGAAATCGTTTGGAACCATTCTAATTCTTGTGCGTTAAAGTTATTTGCAGTTTTTGAACAAAGTTGTTGTTATGTTCGTGTTTCAGTTCATTATTTTATGCAGTATACAACCTCGCGGTAAAGTTGCGGGATATATCTGGTATTCCAGATATGGACAACCTCATCCTAGAACTTTAAATTTGTAGTTAAATTTCAAAGAATGCATATTAGACTTTGCAATTCACTGCTATCGCTTTATTTTATGATGTATTAATGATTTGAGATATAAACAAACATTGTTCTTTATTGAGAGGAGTAAAGCGAAGCGTTTTTGTTTTCGTCAGAGGGGGCAAAATTGGCACCGTTTGTCCATTCTTGCTTCGAAGTTTTCAGTAACTACTGGGCCGATTTATTTTTTGCTTGAAAGGTCTAATGTTTTTCAGGTGCAAGAGATATAGTTTTTGTCAAAATTTGTTTTAGTTTATTAGTAACTAACTAATTAGTTTAGCGTGTTAGCCTATTGTTAGCATTTTCTAACATAAATTACTTATTTCTCAATAAATAATTAGTGTAAATCTGTTATTTTGGTGTGTGTACTACGTGTCGCCATGCTGATTACGAATCTGGTGTTTATTACTATTCGAGAACGGTAAAACATGCTAATTAGTTATTTAATTATCCAATTACTATTAATTATTAATTTGTTAATTTTTTGAAAATTTCAAGTGCTTAAAAATGAAAAAAATCGCTCACGGTGGTTTTAGATGCCGCTGATACGAATATCACATTTCTGAAGCTATAAAACTTGGCCGTATATGCTAACTGTTAATTTTATGCAAATTTTGAAATCATTACAAAATTGCTGATTTTTTGCGCTCGGTGGATTTTGATGTCGCTGATTATGAATATGTGACTTAAGTTGAAACATTTTATCCTTGTATGCTAGTAAGATATGGTGGCTTATCAGGAATCCTTTTTGTATGGTGTCTTTGATATCAATTGTCTAAAACGCGATACTTATTATAAATTGATTAAATATCTAGATGACATACATGTATACATAAATAAGATATGAAATACTTTGCCTGTTGTACCGCTCACTTTTTGCAATTAATTATGTTTACCAGTTTATAAGGTGTTTTTGCACTAATATTTACGGTATAGGCTTACATTAAGTCCACGATTAAGCCTATCTTTGAACAGTTTTTAATTTATAATGGTCACTGATCCTATTTATACTTAACGCTATATTTATTCAGGATACAGCCGTAATTTGAGATATTTTGGATATCTTGGGCTGGAATGTCCACAGCCTTCCGAAAAGTGGGGCTTTTGGGGGAAGCAGTGTTCATTCTTGGGGGAAATTTTAAATTGGAAGGAATAAATTTTGGTTAAAATTCAAAATATGTCCATATGTTCATGTACATTTTCATTAACGCGACGTTTTAACATTAGAAATAGTGATAATTAATGTTTAAAAAACATTTTGCATAGCGAAAACGTCAGTTTAGAGACATAAAACGTATTGGGTATAGTTGAACATGGGGTTTCGGCCGAGTGGGGGTGGACGTGGGGGAAAATCTCACTACTATTGGGGATTTATGAAATGGTGGTATCCCACCCGCCACTGTGGACAAATCAGTTGAAGGGTTACGTGAAGATACCAGAAACAGCCAATTAAGTATAATTTAAGATGCTGGATTGTCGAAAAAAGTTCAGTGGGTCTAAGCAACTAATTTCGGACAAACATGCAAGTTCAGTTTCTTATATAAATATAGAAATCTCCAGAACAATATGCAACGGCATATTTTAATAATCTACCTATTCCCTGAAGTTTCAAAATATATGGTTAAAAGTTTTTGTTCATGCTGCGACATAGTCCTGAGCATTAAACCGTATCAAAGCAACCAAATAAATACAAACTAATGTTCTGAAATTGGGTTTCTCTATCCGACATTACCTGAAAACCACTGAAAAGGCATGGAATAATCTATACGTATCCAAATCACAGTATTCAGAGTACCGAAAAACCTGTATATATGGGCCATTCATATTGCCGTGGAAGCATCAGAACCAGGCAAATGAAGACAGACTACGCTCTGGAAATAGAGCGAATCGGCGCTAAAGCAGTCCAGCAGTGGTCATACAAAGAGGTAATGTTGTGCAAAACTATAGGTCTTGATGGCTGATTCCGGACAGAGGTTTATGGAAGTCTATCGCAAGATATAAGCCGCAGCACACTGGTACCCGTATTTTTAGATTTACACTTAAAATCAGTTTCTGCTGTTTTGATCGGGAACATAAACTCAAGGCTCTTAGACTTTAGCTACAGGCACAACGTTATTACTTTTTGTATCACACCAAAAATTTTGTCGAAATCCATTCACCCGAAAATCAGTTATGAGTTACATTTGCAGACAGAAATTTTTACGATTTTCTCAAATAGCTCATTCACTTAAAATACCTGCAAACAGTGTGTTCTCGGCATCCTCAAATCAGTGGGTTGTGGTTTCTCTACCAGTAAAATTTTGCAACTGGTCACAGGGTGAAATATCAGGATATCCCGATATCTCGACGTCGGGGATATTATCCTGATATCCAACCTTTCACTACTTACTACAAAGTAAATTTCTATGTTTAATTGTTCAAGAATCACTAGTGCATGAGGTATAGAATATGGTACTGATGAGCGACAAAGGGGTTAAACATTTCCACGAAAATTCGAGTCTAGCTCTGTTAAATGTTATGTATCCTGCAAATTTTTGCGTATGCAGAATTATACCGTGGGGCTAAATAGTTGGCATGGGGATGATAGCCTTAATCTAAAATTGAGACTGGAACTAGTGCGAACACTCAGACTTTGGACAATTTATTTTTAAATCCGTGATGTTGATATTTTAGTTTTGGAGACGCCATCAAGGACCATGTTATATTTTATTGATCTCGACTGTTTTTGTGTCTAATTTGTTCTTAGAATTTTAGATAATTGAAGAAGAAAACCGTTTGTTATCCGCAAGTCAAGCTGTACTGGGTGGTGCTGATGACAACGTTTGTAGCTACTTGAAAGCAAGTATTTTGTTAGTTAATAAGGCTTGGGCGTTACAATATTATGGGACAGTGTTTATGAAATCTTTATAAGTAGTTTCGCAATCGCGCACCACAGCAATTGATTGAAATCGCATAATTATTGATTATAAGATTGTATTGGGTAATTTTATTTTTCGCCCATGCTTTATTATAAGTTTTTGGCGTAATTTTATTGAGGCTGCAGTGGTATTATTAAAAGTCGTAATTGCTTTATTCAATCATCCCTTGTTACAAAAATGCACTTGCTTTCTCTGTGTTCTGGAGAATCTGAATCAACATCGAAAATAGTGGTTTTTCTAGAGCGGGGGTGCAGCGCACTTGGGAAATTTTGGGGAATGTTGGGGATTCATCGTTACTCAAAAAGGACAGGTCGGGCTCTTGGACCTGCGCAGTTATAAGTATCCGCCCAAACTGAAATTTTGAAAATCGAAACTGAGCTAGTTTCTTTTATCTTGTGGCATTGGAGGCCTAATAAGATTATTTTAACTCGATAAACAAGTTGGTTTGAGTGTTTTAAACTTAACTGGTATGTCGTTACGCCTGTTGGACACCGCGTTATGGTGTTGAAATGCTAAGTTTTGTCAACAAAAATATATTTTGGAATATTTTTTAATTTATATATTCGCAGATGGCTAGATGAGGTCCATAAGTTTGCACGTCTAGTTTTACTTTTCCATAACTTTATATTACTGGCATTTAACAACCACAGGTACCTTCAGGATACCTGAAGCGGAAAATATGGAGTAGAGTTACTGTTTTTAAACCGAGTTCTCCATTAGTCCTTACCTTTGCTGGTGTCTTTCGTTGCACTGTCTTTCGCCGCGACCTTCACTTCGCGTATCGCTGCAGCGGTAGCTTAAACTAACTCTTGATAATTTTCGCTGACGGCACAGACTTATCTCTTAAATTACATTAGATTTAACTGTAAAGGAGCTATTTTTTGTATGTATATAACAGTACCTCATCTGTATTCCAAGAGATCGTTATATAATCTTATGTACACTATCAGTTGGTTTCTCCATGTTTCAGATTATCGCTGGTTTGCCTTTTGGGCTGTAATATAATCCACATTATAACGAATAATAACACTTCTGTTGGCGGTTTATCTCTGGTTATGTATCATCCTCATACTTCTCGCCCGCTGTTTCTCTTGATAAAGTACATTTAATTTTTACGGACATAATGGAAAGTGGTTGCCGATGATACAGGTTTGTAAAAATATAAGCCGTACGCGAAACCATTGCCAAGAGGTTTTTAAATATTCATTGCTTTTGGTTTAGGGCTACATGACACGGCAACCATTGTATGCGTGCGTATCTTGCGTTACCACTGAAATGGATCCTGCCGGTATGTGTCTTGCCTGCAGTTTACATTGTCACGATGGTCACGAGTTGGTTGAATTGTATACCAAAAGGTATTCCACAATACATTTTCGTTTTAATCTAGTAAAGTAATCTAATCTTTTCAATTCAAGTTCAGAGTTTATGTAATTTGTTCTGATGGCCCGGAATTATTATCTTTTGCATTCATTATATATACTTACTTGCCATTATTTGTTGTAAAACTATGAATAAAATCTGACGATGGCATAACTTTTGACCAGATTGAAGTATTTTCTCGTTTTTATTTCGCGATTAATGAAGTGCACATGTGCACCTAGTTTTGTATTTATCCTACTTCCATTATTTTCTACGTAAATTCATGATCCGACACGAATTTTTTAATTTTAGCCATTTAGCGTTACCTAATACTTTAATAAGTTAGAACTCCTGCCACGGGCATCAAATTAAAAAAATAAATTTAAGGAATCCTCTCATCGAGAAATGCAAATTTGCTGCAATGAATTTTTGTCAAAGCTGTCGTTTTCGAGGTATAAGACAATGATTAAACATACCTCCAAAATGTGAAATTTTCAATAATTTCGCAAAGTAAGTTTTTTCCTTTTTGTGTGTGAGAGACGGGAATATATGGTTATTAAACCTTTTAAACACACGCGTTTCACTGTTTAAGTACAATATTGGACGTGTTATAATCCTACAGGACGGTGTCGCAGCAAAATTTGGTAAAGTTTGGTTCAAATATACTAGAATTTTAATAATTTTCAATATCGATGTATCAGGTTTTCAGGGTTGCCGAACAAGATAAAAGCTATTGTATTTGCGTGATATTCATCAAACAATGAAAGTTCTAGGGCATACAACGTAAAAACTACTCTGCAAATTATAAATTTAAGTTTCTAAACTGAGCTTTTTCTGTTTTTAGCAATTCGAAGAACAAACAGAGAGAGTTTTACGGTTTTGATATGTGATTTAATGCGTTGCGTTGCCATTAAGATTAAGGGGGTATTAAATTGCTAACATGGGTTTTGAAAGGGCCTAGGGAACTGAATTTGGAACGACGAAATTGGCACAGAGTAGCCGCACGATCTCCATTCCTCCTCGCTGTGTGAGTAACTAGTTACACAGCAAGATTTCATTATTTCGTAATATGTTCAATTTTAGTGTTTACTCTTATTTTTTTGGAAAAAATAATTTGCGGTGTTTATATATATTTTATCGCGGGATTTATTGGTTTCCCGAAATAAATTTAAGTAAAATTAGGGTACGACTTGGGAACATAAAAAAATTTAAAACGTTTATAGCAAAGAAATTTAAAAACAGCTGTTGATGTTACATTTTTATGAATAATGGTGTTTCAGTTTTGGGTATTATATGTACCGACCGCGTTTATTATTTTTCTGTGATTATCATTTTTTGTATTTCTGCCTGCAAGCTAGTGTATAGTATTCTATCCTAGTATTCGTGTGTACTATTTCTATATTATTTGCTCTAGGAATTTTCGATGCGACTGTGGCAATGACAAATTTCCAAATGTAGAATGTGTTCTTTTTAAAGTGAGCATTTGCGTACAATTTAATTAATGAAAGTCGTTTCTTGATGTCCTTTTAGCCTCTCTGTGCCATAACTGTGTTTCAAGATTGTGTCATCAATTGGTCTGGTGAAGGGCTTGCAGCGTGACAATAATGTAACATCAGAATTGATCTAATATATTCATTAACCAAAAAAAATTCGAATACCTAGAGTTTTCTGCCAGGGTTATTAATTATTATTTAGTACCTTTACAGGATTCTCAGTAGGGCTTGCTTGGCGTGGCGGCGATTTCTGGAAGCCCCTTTGAGCTCCCGGGGTGGGGCAACGTTAATGAGGGCATGCAAAATTCAAAAAAAAAATAGTACAAATTTTGCAATTTTGAAGTAAATTTTATTGGCTAATTGGTCTTAAATATCGCTAAAAGTACAAATGTAAGTTTTCGGTGATTATAATCTCATAAATACACTGGCACAAATAACAGATAGACTGTCGTTCACAACTTCAGATACTACATACAGTCGCGGCCAAAAATAAATGCATCCGAAATTAATTTGAAATTTTATTTGATCAAAATTCCGTTAGATTAATTTTCACTTATTTCTGATCGTGGCAGTAATTTCAGGCGTAATACCCGGGGCAACATAAAATTGATACGGTGGGGAGGGGTGGCAGCTTAAACACGGGGGTCACGCGATTTGGGGCGCTTCCAAAGGTGACTAGAGCCCATGGCTACGAATAGTCAAATAATGTCGATTTGATATATGCTGTAATCCTGTACATTAGTAGAGTTGTATTATAACGACACAGATTAATCGTTACCATTTTATACAATGTAATATTAAGCACACGTAACAAACAGTCTTATCAGGTAAATCGCTGTGTTTTAGCCACTGTATCGCGTGTATATTATTTTTGTAACGAGACTGCACACGTAAACGATGTTGACATATAGTGAGGGTAGCGAGGAAAGTTTAATCAACTTGCGAGCGCGCAATTATTGCGATCTTTCTGTTCCACGTTTCATTAGATTCGTGGTTTTGCGCTCATTTTATGGGACTTGTAATAGAATGTAGCTATACACTTAGCGTTGTGTTTCCGTTTTGTTGAAATGATGTTGCTCCGTATGATTTCGTTCCCAAATTTTCATAAACCGACTCCATTTGGAGATTTTCTATGCTTCTATGCCATTTTGGGCCGCCCAAAATTTTATGTTGTAATTATTCTATAGGCACATATTGGAAAATGGTAATACTACTCGGAATAATATCATCAAGAGGTATAAATTTGCGGCATCGCGTATTTTTATTATTGCATTTGTTTTTGAGTTTATGAAAGTTTAAAAAATCCGGAAAAACTGGAATTTGCAAATTTTATCAAGGTAATATTGCTTGTCTTGAGTTAACGATGGGTTTATTAATAATTCTGAGTGTAGTGAGTGAAACGAGCCGTGAACGAAATATTCTTGTTTTTCTTACTAGCCGTGACAGTGGTGATATTTGACAATTGCGTTATTGGCTTTTAGGGTGACACGCATAGCTCAACTTTTGCCGGGCAGATACATTCGCGCTATAGCTCATTTAAAAGCTTGACGTTTCTATTTGTACCCTTTATTTAGACACGAAGACCAATTCAAACAACGTCCTCCCGAAAAAGTGAGCCAAATGGGCTTGACTCCCGTCTTAAAGAGCCCAAAAATCACGTTTATTATAACTCAACAAACTGTGCCGATATCTGAGTCAATTTGCAGAGCAAAATAATCCTCTATAAGACTGTATTTAATACTTAAGATTCGTAGGATGTAGGGTTTTGGTCAAAACGGCTTTTTCCATAGGCTCATGGAACCCAAAATACACGAACATGATAAAATGTTTTGTGTTGTTCAAGCTGATTTTGTAGAGCAGTTCATTCTCTATATAACTGGAAATGTTTTTTTCTGCTGTTGCAGTAAAATTATTTGCGGTGCAGGGCTGCGTCGAAAAGGGTTTTTCAATGGGCTCATGGGATGGGACCTAGAATACACGAAAATGGTAATATTGGCAGATTTGGTCTGGTTTGTATAGTGATTTATTTTTTATGTACTTGCACGTTATGGGCATAATAATCGGGCACATCTCCTCAACTATTCAAGCAACACGGCTGGTATTCGAAGGTTCATTTTGTAATGTGATGTTCAATATAGCTGTCTTCGTCTTTCTAAAATTTTACATTCATAACGTAGAATTCATCGTCATGGCGATAAGATAAGCTACAAGTTTACTGTGATGAAAGCCATTTTTGCAGCAGCGATGCTAGGCCCCTGCAATATAGACATTTCAAACTATAATTTTTCTAAAAAAATTGATTTATACTGGGATGTTTATTCGCTGAATATTTTGACAGGGGGCATGATTCGTAGGACCCTGGTTCGGCACCTGGGGGCGCCCAATGTTCTGGGGGACATTTTGCCAAGAAAAAAGGTCGAAGATCATTCCAAAACGGTTTTGATGGGGAGAAGTGTTTTTGACGCAAATTTTGACAAAATTTACGAAATTTTTTGGTTCAAGACGGAATTTCAGTACAAATTTTATGTCGTATATGGGTGTTTTTACTGGGCGGAAACAAAAAAATCCATAGCGTCGTTTTAACGGGGCGGGGGCAAAATTTTGCCAGGGGCATGAACCGGGGGTACATCGTTTCTGCCAGGGGGCACATGGAAATGCCACCCCCCAATATTGAGAGCCTAGTTTAAATTCAATAGTCACTAGAGAAAGAGATTATCACCGGTAGAAATGTGGATTTCCCTAAAATTGCAGAAAATTTTTAGAGGGATAATTATGATTGTATTTATTGGACGTGCAAATTTGTCTTATTGGATGGCAGTGCATCTGTGCTAATTAGAAGCAGCGAGTGTAATATATAAACAAAGCTGTAGTTCTAGCAGGTGACGCCCCTAAATTATCGCCAATTTTCTGACGCTATAAAATGAATTCTAGCTTTTCTTCGTAGATCATAGATGTGGGTGTATGATTTTTTAGCACTCGCAAGAGTTGATTTACGTTACGTATGCACTTTAGTTCTAAAAATAAAAACTATTATATGTACTTATGTAGGTTTTACTTTTACTATTTTATACGGTACGCCTGGATGCACTGTCTAGTTTCGAACAAACGAAAATAGAATTTAAATAGTATAGGTTGTAAAAATCGCGCTAAAATCCTGACGTATGACGAGTTTAGAACAATATTAAATTGGTTTAAACCCCTTTGGTTGCAATATTGAATGCTAAGTTGGATTACATTTTAGTAAAAACCAGGAAACTAGTTACTTACTAACACGCTAAGGACTGAATTTTAGGATAAGGAAGCTACGAATCCGAAGAATGAGTATAATCAGAATTTTCGCGGCCTTTATTGTGTTTGCCATCGGCCATATTCCGATCCAGATAACGACTACAGCGACGACGAAACAGAGACCGATAACCCGGAAATGATTCAATGCTGCATTTGCGAAGATTGGTTTCATTCGAACGTTAGCTAACTCCCATTTCGTTTTCGCTTAATATGAATACAAGTTATCGGAAAATGTTCTGACCGCTATGTTTGGTTTAACCTATATGATTGGCTACGCTGACTTAACCCACAACTTCTGTTCTAGCTGTGAGCGAATGTCAGGCTCATCATGCGTCTTGTTTTAGATATAAATATATTACATATAAATACGTAACAATAAGTTTCCCATTTTATGCAGTTGGCGTTTCACAGGTTTTCGGCTGTTTCTTCAGGTCACACCTTCCAGGTATGTTTCTTCTTTCCGGAAGCCAACCCTTGCAACACCGTCAAAAACGGATATAACAAAACCCAATACTACTGCTTATATTTCGATTAATCATGGCTAAATCAAAAGGAAGTACGCCCTGAGTAATATGCATTTTCAGTATATGATTAATAAATTGCAACAAACACAATGATATATACATGTAAATACATGAAGAACACAATTACAACAGCACCAGTTTCTCCGCAGCTAACCTGACAAATCGTTTTCTCCAGTTAATCGGTGGAAACCCCAGAGGACTTCCGATTATTCCATGTTGGAGCTGCGGGACCCCAGCTGTAAGCCCTTAGGTTAAACTTTAGTGCTAGTCGCCTTTGGCGCATGGAAAATTTGGCATAATTTTGGTGGAAACTTGGTAAAATTAGTACAAATCCACAAAATTTTATTAAAAATACTCGATATATAATTGGGCTTATGCCGATGAAAATCGCGCATGTATAATTTAACCCTCTTTTCCTTCATTCCACAATTAGTGTCTGTAAATTAGTTGACCAATGGTTAGGTGTGGTGTGTGCCTGAGGACTAATGGCCAGGGTTGCTAGTCATACGCCCTCTTACCAAAATTCATAATACTGGTATCTGGTATTCATAGTACTGAATGCACCGGGGTGTATGATTTATAAAATGAAAAGATGTTGGAGCCTCACCATTCAGCGGGCGCGGCCTCTCCATTATCAGAAATGATCCGGCTCGTAGGATGGCTGCGTCTTTTCTGGAACCCAAGACTCGTACCTGTTCTGCTGAAATTGGTTATACTGGGGCGGGGAGGGCGACGAGTCGGTGTTACGGTTTTCAGCAAGTTAGATGATCTGTTATTAATGGAATTTTCATGAGTTGTATTGGCGTATATAAAGGTTTTATGAAACTTTCGTAGGGTTGAATAAGGAAATAGTTAGATCTAATGCGGTATGCGGCAAACTCTAATCATGCCAATATGGAACCGTGTAGCTGACATTTCGTACCTACACATGTGGTCTCTTAATTCGCTGAAAATTTTACTACAAGTCATGAACGGGGGCCTGGTTCGAAATCGCTGAGCGGCGGATTTTTGCGATGGGTTATTGTATAAGGCTCGTCTGAGGTTCCACCGAGGATTTCAAAATTTAAAATTTTCAAAAAACAGTGTTTTTGGGGCAAAAGGTAAAATAGCTATAGTTCTCTAAAAAATAGCTTCTGCGTCGAACAGAAATAGAATAAAATTTAGTTATCCACGAAGAATTTTCGAATAAACCGAGGACAGCTTTCGGAAATTTTTTTAATCAGGCACGCCAAAGATTCCGAACATGTTTCGAGCAAAATTTAACCATTAAATGCATGACTGGAGTCTAATTGTCCCAAGTCATGTTTCTGATTGAGCCATACTGAAAGTATAAGATGTCACAAATCGGTACTTTTCGACATCTAAAATATTTATAATATCTATAAAACAAAAAGTTTAACTTGCCCATTGGAGTGGTTTTAGCGACAAAATTAGCTTGAACAGAAAAATGATTATGTAGGTGTGGGGTTAAGTTGACCCCGGTCATATAAAAATTACTTAGCAGCCAGCGCTATCAACTTTAATATATCATGCGTATTGTTCTTCCAATTTTATGGTAAAATTTTGGTCATCAGTGAAATTTAAATACTGAATTATTAGATAGCTGATATATAGTAACTATTGATAAGACAATAGTATTCCACTGTTGGAGACTTATGGAATATTTACTGGCAAGATGATTATCGTGCAGTTTGGTGGTAGCTCGAACAGGTACTTAGCAACTAAATATCGTTTTACATTCGATCGATACGATTGCAATCGGGTATTGATCTCTGTCGCCGCTACGTCAGTGCTCAAAAGACACATCTCACGGTTGTACTAGTACAGAAAGTAACAGTGACTTAGAGAACAGCGCAGGTTCTGCTGCAGTTGTTTCCAATGATTCGGAGTTTTCTGTGCAATCCGCCAGTTCTGATGCTGATTAGTACATAATACATTTGTGTAAACCTTTACAGCCGCATCCAGTTTTGGAGCATCACTTTTTGGTTGCATTGCTAACTAGCGTCGAGTTACGTTTATACGATCGTATTATCAGCGAAAATCGAAGGCTAAGGCAACGCCTTCCGTGAGTGTAGAAAGAGTCAATTTGGAGTCCTGTAATAGGCTAGATAAATTTACGAAGCAACCAAACCAAATATCACCCAGCAAACTTATATTAGGACATGGAATTCCCGTAGTAGTATCTCCGAGTGTGATATTCTTTTCTTTATTACTTGTGGTATAGTCGTACTTTCTGGTAGGAATTTAGAGTATTGTTCCGCCGAGCAGAGCGCGAACGAAGGTCCTAAGCGAACCCCGATTTACCCTCAAAATTAATAATTTAATAATTTTCCCTGGGTCCGGCTCGATCCAGCGTCTTCTTAAAATGTACAAATATGGCCGTTGAATCAAAATATCAGTATTCCTAGTGTTGATGACGTACAATTAATATGCACAACACATATCTAAGTTTAAACATAAATTTCGTGTTGGAAAAGTTTGAAAAGTCAGAGAATTCGGTCCCAATCTTTTCCTAGTGGAACCTCTATACTTTGAATCTGGCTTACGATCAGGGACCAAACAGTTCCACTTTCCGAGAAAATTAGGTTACAAATGAGTAGAAAATTAAGCTTAAACCCCACATCTTTATTGCCGTAGGTGGAGGATAATTTCGTAGGAACCCGAGCTATGATTAGCCAGTTGCACACTGCATTTGATGAAAATTTGTTGTACCCACGGTTACCGTTCATTCGTACGTATGCGTGTAGGAAAGAAAAGTAATGTTACACAGTTGTCACACTCGAATTTAAGAGTCGTAGAGTCGTACCCGTCGTAAATTTACAAACTTGTACCCATGTTAACGTATATTTTTGCTTATATCATACTCACGTTGATTGCTCAAGTGTAACCGTTGCTGATTTATTATTATAATTTATACTTTGCCGTATCTTAATCCATTTACCGTTTTACTATATCTATCGTCGTGTACCATAGTCGTTGATAAGGATGAGCAAAATCAAAACCCCAAGTTCACGATTGTGTACGCTTTGATCGGTATATCGGAATTTGCCCATTGTATTTTGCCGCCTTTAGCTTTACCTGAACTTATTGTTTAACCGGACTACCCTAGCAATCGTAGTTACTCGAATGGCGCCTCGATAGCACACCGACTATTGCAGCATGCTTCATAGCTATTTCTCTCTCCGTTTTCGAGTAAGGTAAGCGCAGATGTCATTAGGAAGGCTTAGTAGTTCACTCCGTGAATTGAACCAACCGGCTGTGAGTGTCCCATGAAAAAGGCGATGACCCCGACATGCCCGTTTGTTGCCCGGCAAATTTTCTCGATGGCGTAGCATGCCAATGGCTTTGTATCTATTGTATCTTTCCCATACAATATACTTCTGTTTGTAAATGATTTTGGCTTATCAGTAAATACTGAATCAAACGCAATCGTGTTGTGTTCTATTGACCATAATTTAGCCAGCGAAAATGAACACTGGCAGCTGATAAAAGTAAAAGACAAAAGTAAGGAAATTTAGAACCAGAACTATCGTCTGCGGCCCATAACTCCGGATCCGTTGAGAATTCGGGGATTTAGTACTTCACCTTTCCGATAGAGAATTTTACGATCTATCAAATGAAGCCGGTCTCGTGGACATCAGGATCCACGGAGTTATGAGGAAATAAACAAATACAGCAGATAAACCACTTTTAATTAAATAACTCGACGAGTATTCGACACAAATATGTATATATGACATACTTGTATTCCTTAGAGCCCAGGCTTTTATTCGAGCACGGACCAGTCCCGCTGCGCCCTCATTTAGATACCCTTTCCCATGAAAATCGTAGAAATTATGCCCCGACAGGCGTGTAACCCCTCATTAGATTCCCCTTGTCAAATCCGACACAAATATGTGTCTAACGTTCCATAAAACTGTGCCCCGAACCCGCGGGAGCCGCATAAATCTCTTTAATTTTTTTATAAAATTTGTGATGGGCTCGCCCGAGAGCCCACCGTAACCTTTTGTTGTCCGAAAGTGGACCAGTTGCATATAAGAATGGTCAGACGGACACACCGAGTCCGAATCAGAGACTCTTTTGGCAGTTTGGCCTCCGCCGAGAGAATGGCACCCTCTTGTTACGTCCGTTCTTCGTTCACTTAAGCTAAGGCTTTCTTCTAATCCCGATCCCCAAATATATGATTATCAGGGAGTAACCGGAATTCCGGTTCCGGCGAAAATCGTGTTCCAGTTGCGGTTCCGGCAAAGCGCAAAAACCATACCGGAACCGGAATTCCGGTTCAAAAAGTTTGTTTGAAATTTTCCACGTTTTTTTGCTTCATCTGTGATCAAATGATCAATCTGCAATACAACCAAGCAAAAGAAAAGATTAACTAACCAATTTGACATTTGAAACGTAGGTAGGGCACATAATTTCAGTTGGAATTTTTCATAATAACCTGCAGGAGTTTGTTAACAAATCAAAGCCACGTCGATGCTTGTAGCAGCTATTTTACACATCCAGAAGTCTGTGGGGGACGTTTCAATTAAACCGGTCCAACTCGGTAACAGAGTATTGCTTACGCAGAAGTACATAGGGTATGCTTGGCTTCAAGAACCCGCCAATGCGCTTGTAAACTTGGTAAATCAGTCTAAATTGAAGTAAACTAACGTTATCTGCAACGCAGCTAGAAATTGCTTTCTTGGCAAAGAACTATATTTATTGAAACTGCGCGAGCAGCATCACAGTGTGTCTCATTTATAGCATTCTGATTAGAAAGTTATCATCATTATCACCTAACTTACGGGCACTGTTTGTCCAAAACTTACGGGCACTAGCCTAAACAGTGTCCCTGACCACTGATCAGAAAATTACCTTCTATCTAATATTTTCTCTTAGAATCATATAAACCAATAATTTCAAGTTTCCTACAGAAGAACATGTAACAAACGTATGTGTAGTAAAGGAATGCGACTGGAGACAGAGCGAAAGTGTGTATTCTACGCTCCAACCTTTGTAAGCATATTCGATTTGACGCAGTATACGCAATGGTGTATAGTGGAAGGCATTTTTTGCTCTGGGTGTCCAAAAATAGACATATTTGATCGGTAAATAAACGTTATTAGCTTCCACAGTCTCTTTAAAGTTTCAGAAAGGCAATAATATCATCGCAATACATTAAGTTTAATTTAAAAGTTATTTTTAATGCATTTTAAATCCACTATACCTTCATTTCTTCCATCATCTGTTTTACTGTATATAAATTTCGAAGACCAGGTTCCGGATACGGTTTAAATGGACGGTTCCGGTTGCTGGTTCCGGTTCCGGTTATTCCCTGGATAGTGCCGGTGACCTACGAGGCATCGCCGCGTATAGCTATTGTTTTACTCAAATTTGTAGGTACCTGAATACAATTTTAACTCTTGCCCCGATGCCCTGTAGTTGGCATGAAATTTGTACAATGATAATGTATAGTCACCTAATCGGCAGTAATTAACCGAACTCAGAGAAATTATAGGTTATGTCGTGAATTAGGGACTCACCCAAGCTTGTCCCTTGTCCCATATGAGTACCCTTGCGTAGTAGCAGTAGTGAATGATCCGATCGTTTTAGAACAATTCTCACGTTAAAGAATTGAGTCAGGATAGTAAATTAGTACAGAACATCAATTAAGTAAACCACGTTTGTTAGATCGTTTGAAGCAGTAGAAGTTGAGAACGCCCCAAAGCCGCCTATTACTTCGGTAGTGGCCTACTTATACGTTTAAGCCAGGGAGTAACCGGAATTCCGGTTCCGGTTCCGGCGAAAATCGTGTTCCGGTTCCGGCAAAGGGCAAAAACCATACCGGAACCGGAATTCCGGTTTAAAAATTTTGTTTGAAATTTTCCACGTTTTTTGCTTCATCCTGTAATCCAAACATATGTAATATATTATACAATGATCAAGCTCCAATACAACCATGCAAAAGAAAAGATTAACTAACCAATTAGCCGTGTGAAACGTAAGTAGGGCACATAATTTGAGCAGGAATTTTTCATAATAACCTGCAGGAGTTTGTTAAATCAAAGCCAGGTCGATGCCTGTAGCAGCTAGTTTACACATCCAGAAGTCTGTGGGATACGTTTGAATTAACCGGTCCAACTCGGTAACAGAGTATGGCTTACGCAGAAATACTTGGGGTATGCTCGGCTAACATAAATTGCGTCAAGCACCCGCCAGTGTGCTTGTAAACTTGGTAAATCAGTCTAAATTGAAGTAAACTAACGTTATCTGCAACGCAGCTAGAAACTGCTTTCTTGGCAATGAACTGTATTTATTGAAACTGTGCGAGCAGCATCACAATGTGTCTCATTTATAGCATTCTGATTATAAAGTTATCATCATTATGATCTAACTGACGGGCACTGTTTGTCCAACGAAAGCCTAAACAGTGTCTCTGACCACTGATCAGAAAATTACCTTCTATCATTTTCTCTTAGAATCATATAAACCAATAATTTTAAGTTTCCTACAGAAGAACATGCAACAAACGTATGTGTAGTAAAGGGAAGCGACTGGAGACAGAGCGAAAGTGTGTATTCTACGCTCCAAGCTTTTTAAGCACATTCGATTTGACGCAGTATACGCAATGGTGTATAGTGGAAGACATTTTTTGCTCTGAATGTCCAAAAACCGACATATTTGATCGATAAATAAACATTATTAGCTTCCTCAGTCTCTTTAAAGTTTCAGAAAAGCAATAATACCATCGCAATACATTAACTTTAATGTAAAAGTTATTTTTAATGCATTTTAAATCCACCATACCTTTATTTCTTCCATCATCTGTTTTACTATATATAAATTTCGAAGACCAGGTTCCGGTTCCGGATCCGGTTTAAATGGACGGTTCCGGTTGCTGGTTCCGGTTATTCCCTGGTTTAAGCGTATCGTTTATTGTCATTGATCAAGGATTGAGCAAGTAGTTAATTCTTAACTAGGAAACCTGTCATAGGATGAAGCAACGAATTTATCAACCTGTTGTTGACCCGCATTAGCCCTTATTTAACCTTAAACCGTCAAATTAGTACGATCCCTCGTTCCAATTGAACGATACAATTAGTATACAACGCACTTGTAAGCTAGTAGACCTGCATCCATCCAATTTTGGAGCATTGCCGATTCGTTGAATTACCGCCGAGCACCGAGTTAACGCTTTAGTAGTGAACGTTGAACACTAAGGCAACGCCTTCAAACTTTGTCAAGATTAGTAGGAGCCTGTTTGGAACTCTTCAGCAGGCTAAATCAATTGACGAGATACCCCAAATCAAGCATTACCCCACCGTCTTGTATTGGGACGCGAAAATACCCTAAGTTGCACTTCAGAGTTTAGGGATTCTTTTGTTTACCGCTCGTAGTATTGCCGTACTTTTTGTTAAGAATATAGAGTATTGTTCCGCTGAACCCAGCGCGAACGAAGGTCCTAAGTGAACCCCGAGTTACACTTAAAATTGATGATTTATTAGCTTTCCTCGGATGCGGCTCGATCCAGTATGTTTTGAAATTATGGAAATTCGGCAGTCAAAATAAAATATCATTTTTCCTAGTGTTGATAAAGTACAGTTAATGTACACAACACATTATGATTTTAGTTACAATTTTGTGTAAAGGTTGAGCTGAAAAGTTAGAAAATTCGGCCCCATCTTAACCCTACCGGGACCCATAAGTTATTTAGGAGATATTTTACCCATCCTATTTTGACACCAAATTGTTTCAGGTTGATAGACACAGAAAAGCCTATTTTTGAAGTTATTTAGCGTGCAGCCGAGCATAAATCAAGGCTCGAATTTCGTATCTTTATTACCGTGCCTGAAGGATAATTTTATAGGAACTTGGAATCGAATGTAACAGTCGTATTATTGTATATTGTGGAAAATTTTATCTTGCACTCATGGTCACCGCCCGTATGAATGTATGCGAGTAGGCAAAGAACATTCGTATCATTGTCGCACTAGAGAAAATTAGGAGTCGTACCGATGATCACCTCTCAAACTCAGATTTGTAGTAATAATTGCTGTATTTTAATCACATCGCTACTTTACTTCAATTTCGATTATATCCACATATTATGTACCATAACCGTGATTAGGATGAGCAAGATTGAGACCCACAATCTTACATTGTACGCTTCGTTCCATAAACTTCATTTGCACCCGTTGTATTACAGCCTTTCGCTTACCTAAAGCTATTGTTTTGTCGGAGTACCCTTTAGTATCAATCGTATTACCGAGCGAATAGTTATTTGAATGGCGCCTCTCTCGAGAACTAACCATTTTACGCTTCGTGTTACTCACCTTTATTTGTTTTTGCCCTGACCCTGTTTTGACGAGTAAGGTGAGCGCAGCTGTCATTAGAAAAGGCTTAGCAGTTTACGCCGCGATTTGAATCAGCTGTAAGAGAAAGGCGATGACTCCGCAACTTTCCCCGTTTGTCGCCTTGCTCATTCTCCTAATAACGCACCATACTAGTGACATTGTACCTATTGTATTCGCACGTAAAGTATGTTCTTGTCCATATGCGATTTTGACTCATCAATAAACGCTAAATCAAACCCAAGTAGTCCATGTGTTTTGTTGATCCTAGTAGCGATAGATGTTAGAAGGGGTTTGATATCCGTCACCCCTATTGACGACTCACGTTCAGGTTTGACACACGCATTGAAGAAGCAAACCTTAGCGTTACTCGCCGATTTCAATTTAATTATATTACTGAGTGAGTACGACTCGTGCGACAAATAAGGAAAATTTACCTCAATATCAAGATTTCGTTGAACACCCAGAATAGGAAATGACACACGAATCCGACGGTAAACGTCTAGGGATTTGTCGTAACCTGGTGGGGTCCACTGGCTAAATTAAATAAATTATAAAGCGTTCAGGAAAATAGAAAAGAAAACTTTGTTTCAAATTCATTACACTTCCCGGTTGAACGAGGATGGGGGATAGTGGTATGGCCTCTTTTGCCTGAGAGCAGGTGATGGAGCCAACCTCTCTAGGGACCTCAAAGGTAGCAATTCTTAGGCTACGTGAGCAACCCGTCCGGCAGGATCAAAACACATCCTGTGAAGCGCTCCTGCGGCTTGCTAAGCTCCGTAATTTCTTGGGTTTGACGCGAATCAGAAAAGGAAAAATAAAAAATTGGAACCCATTAAGTCCGCCCTCGATGTTACGATAGCCGGGGTCGTATGGGCAGTACGTTGGTGGAAGTGCGTAATGCAGCAGCGTCACGTCGATTACATCTTGCTTTTTGATAATATAAACTTACGGAGCTAATAATATAATTCTGCTGCAAAACAGAGTGGTGAAAGTTACTTCACATTGCTAGTCTAGAGAGCTTGAAAACCTTAAAGGGTCTTCAAAGGGTTGATGGAAAGTATCCTCACGTGTACAAGCGGTCAGATAGTCGAGCAGTACTGTGGGGTTCAGAGAGTCTTCGTGATATACTGTGCAATTGACATTAAGATGAAGACTCCAATAGTATTTTTGTAACTTTTCTGGTAATGTTTTTGCAGATTTCAAAACTGGATTCGGTGGCAAATTTGGTGTGCAACAAGATCGTCAAGACAAATCTGCGCTCACGTGGGACCATCGGGAAGATTTGTCAAAACACGAGTCTCAAAAAGGTATTGTCTGTGCCTGAGGCTGACGCTTACTTTTTGAAATTATCAAGTCTAAAAACACTGCTAAAATGTTTTGTCCTCCTAAAATCCTCATCAGAAATACGTGACCAGATAGGGAGAAAATTATTCATAGTTTGGTCGTATCGTAATATTCTTAATTTATATTTATGGCTTAATTCTTAAATATTCTTAATAATGATTATTCATGATAAATAAATTAAGCAAGTCACAAAGGAGTCAATGTTAGTTTGGACACTCTGTATATGTACGCTCATTTTACAAAAAAAAACTTTATTATAATATGAAATTGTACGCAATCGTATATTGTCTGTGCCTGAGGCTGACGCTTACTTTTTGAAATTATCAAGTCTAAAAACACTGCTAAAATGTTTTGTCCTCCTAAAATCCTCATCAGAAATACGTGACCAGATAGGGAGAAAATTATTCATAGTTTGGTCGTATCGTAATATTCTTAATTTATATTTATGGCTTAATTCTTAAATATTCTTAATAATGATTATTCATGATAAATAAATTAAGCAAGTCACAAAGGAGTCAATGTTAGTTTGGACACTCTGTATATGTACGCTCATTTTACAAAAAAAACTTTATTATAATATGAAATTGTACGCAATCGTATTTAGTATAGAACGTTAGGTTTTTCATGTCGTTTATGTGTCTCGAAGAATTGTAATATCATTCAAAGCCTAAACAAGAAATCTTATTTTCGTACTTGTTGTACAGCTGATATTTGTGTTTTCCACATGACTTTGATAATTATTTTAATTGTCATCGAAAGCTTGAAGCCTGAAAACGGGAAACGCTAATTTTCATACTTGTGCAGCCAAAGCATTTTTCAGCCACACTCCCTGTGTGAGTTTTGGCCAAAAATTTTATTTAATAATGGTTATGGTACCTTCACATTTCAGTTTAAAGCGTTGCATATACGTTTCATAAACAATATTATTGCTCAGAATGCCGCACGAGGAGGCATAGTAAAATAGCTTAAGTGATGTTATCTTCATTGCTTGTTGAATTTTGTTTACTTTTACCCTTCTTCAAATAATAGAAGGTGGTAAGAACTTTTGAAAAATATGAAAACTGGACCCCACCCCGAAACTGGGGTACGACATCTCGAGGGGATACCTCCTTGCAAAAGCAGCTCAGCGACTTCTACAACTTTGCTAATCAAACTTTTTTGTCGAACCACTCCCTAGGTCGCTCTCGGCCCAAATATGGTTCATTACCATTTGCCAGATATAGCGATTTTTCAAATTCAGGCATGTTATTGCGTGATTTTACCTTACAATGAGCGCTATTACGTTATGCAGCACCCTGAATACGGCGGTTTTACTACCTAGAGTCAAATTGACTATTTTATTATACCTTTTCTTGCTGTTTCAAGGGTTGACCAATCTTGTTTCCAAAATGTTATCTTCAATATTTTGATATATGGAATCTAAAATAGTCCTTGTGGAGGTTTTTAGTATGATTAATACAGTGATTTAGTAATATAGAAAAAAGCACGAATATTTCATGCATTTTCAAAGGTTTTTTAACGAGTTTAGCGGTTAACGAACCTGATTTACAAAATAAAGCCTGTCTTCAGTAGTTTGGTTAGATACGTATTTCGTACAGGGCACCAAGAGCGGTTATTATATATAGGTTTTGGTACGCAGCATACGATGATTTTGCTTTCTAAATACCAGCATATATAATTTATGCGTTGTCAGTTGTTTTCCATGAGCTTAGAATCGACGGTGTTTTAGGTTCTTCAATGAATGTTTTAGGTTGGTATTATGTATGCATCAAACACAGCCATATACACGTAATTACACAAAATGATAGCATAAAAATGAAATCACTCTCGCTCCGTTTCACCCTCGGATGCGAGAGACTAGTACTAATGTCTAAAGGTATCGGTGAAAACATGGAATGCAGTATGTTATACATCGTAATCGCCACTCAACTTTTCCGATGCTGCAGTACGCGCCAGAAATGACCGTCGCATTTCGAGCGAGTAGCTTGCTCAAGATTTCGAAACTATTTAAATTCATAATAAATTCTATTTTAGAACAAATTTATTTCGAGCGAGTCGCGAGCGACCGACAGTCATTTTAGCGAGTACTGTATGTCGATACGTTTTTCCATATGCTTCCATTTCAGCATTTGCATAGCTGATATGCACATTTTTCAAGAAAAAGCAAATGGAAGCCATTAATCAGATCTAAAGCGCTTTAAAATGTGTCATATTTTCCCAGTAATACGTGTCACCTTTCTAGTATTTGCAATATTCTGCGCTGTTTGTGGTCAGGCAAATCGTGTTTATGTTTATTTTGTTTTACTTTTCATTTCCGTATTGAGTTTAGAGGAGTAACCAACTACCGCGCTAGGATATGTGATAATATAATTTGCCTGTTGTACCCCTATAATTTCAATATTTTCGTTGTGGGCTAATAATTAAAATATTGTTACAAACCTGGAAAGGCTAATGTGTGAGTCCACCTTAGTTGCGTACTCCAAGGTTGTTTTTTTTGTTAAAATAACGAATTGATTGGTTTTTTGCAATTGTTATTCGCATTTTTGTGAAAGCTTACATGGGCTCTGCTATCTACGAATGGAATTGGCGTTCGGACACATTTTACACGTTTGTCGGCGTTCATCAAATGACATTCTGAATCAGCGACGTTCGCGGTTTTTTGTGTATTATAGCATCCGAGAAAAACGTGATTGTTGTACGCGGTCAGCAAAATAGAGACCGTGATCAGCGCCTGTAGAACAACCCATATGTAAGCACCTAAAGTGGAATCACGCATAATGTTAATTATGGCTGTGATAATTAGACACACTTCCAGAAAGCAGATGATCACGAAACTCCATTCGAACCCGTTATATGAAAACGATGTATAAAAACTTGTGCAATAATTATTGTGCTCTAGTTTTCGAAGAGTCAATCTTGCTTATACGTAAAACGCCCTTACATTAAAAAAGAGTCATAGGCAAGTCGATTCCTCTATTTGAATAAACTCTACGCGCCAGAAATAATATGTAGCTATCGTCTTTCAAGCAGCAAGCGCACACTGAGCGTGCATCAGGCTTGCATCGAGCGTTCATTGATGATTTTTGGCAAGTTATGTCGATTTACACATGTTTTTTGTTCAAATTGGTCATTAAATTAATAAATATGATTTTGTTATTGGATATCGCTGGAAATTCGCTTACCGGGATTGCGGAAGTCAATATGTTCATATTTAAGTCCAGAGTTGTATATCATACTATAATATAATGCTTGTCTAAAACCGGAAAACATTGCATCTGTATAAAACATTTTTTAACTTTTATTAGTTGTGATATTCAATAACAACAACGCCGTTACACGTGTTCATAGCAGTTATGTAGGACAATAGACATAGATATTGTGTTCCGAGATAACATAGGACTGTACGAACAAAATAACAATAATTATGTTATCATTGCGCATTGCATAAAAAATATTGGGGATCATTGAATAGTTTTGAACTTCGGTGGCTTTTATATTGCTGCCGTTTTCAGTTCGCTCTGGAAATGGTTGTCGCGTTCCTAGAACTTATTATCTGGATTCCTCGGTGCTGTGGAAAAATAGTTTTAGTTAAATGCCATCCCCCGAGGATCTCATGCGTAAATTGGAATGTGGCTAAGCATTTACAAAAATCGATCTGGCAGATGCATACAATCAAATTTCTTTGGGACCGATATCGCAGGCACGTCTGGCGCTGATCACGCATCAACGTCCGCTCCTTCAGGCTCGATTGCCGTTCGGAATTAGCTCAGCACCCGATTATTTCCAACAAATCATGGAACAACTCACTAGCGATGTATCTTGACGACATTCTCGTCAGCGGATCAACGGCTGACGAACATTTATCCAATCTTCGGAAACCACTTCAGTGACTTAGTAACAAAGGCCTTCTGTGTCGAACGGATCACAAACACCTGCTCGCAATATTTGGCCCGCACAGGGCAACTCCTGCATTGGCTGCTAATCGTCTAACAAGATGGGCCCTCGCCTTGAAACAGTACGAGTATTTCATCGAATACTGGCAGTCAAGGCATAATGGGAATGTCGATGTTCTCATCCGGATACCTGTTGGCCCGGACAGCATCTTCGACGTTAGGAAGGTGACGCTGGCATGGATACGGTCTGCAACATCAAAACAAACGGTGTTCAAACCGATGATTCCAAATAATCCCAATGCGGTGTGATAAAAAGAATCGGCAAAAGATGCTGTGATTTCACAAGTCAAGGGGTACATCAGGGAAGAATGGCAAACAGAGCTGGGCGATCAAGATAAACGTCTCGCCGGTTTCCGAAATATCACCGAATCACTCACAATATCGGACGGATGCGTCGTCTACGGCAGTAGGTTAGGTGATACCGGAAAAGCTGAAGAGTTGAGCCCTGGGCATGCTAAACCTGGGACAGTTTGGCATGCAGCGGATGAAGTAACTGGCACGAACAGCAGTGTACTGCCCTATGATGGACTTTGATATCGAAGCTGCAAGCTGTGCCCGGCATACGCTGAGCATCAGAATTATCCAACAGGCCTCCGGTGCACCGTGGATGCTACCTGAAAAGACGTGGTTTCCTGTGCACCTTGACCATGCTATCAACTTACTCGGCAGTACCTGACTCATTTTCGTAGATGCTTACTCAAAGTATCCCTGCAGTCATTCAACACAGTCCATTTCTTCTAAAACAACAATTGAACAGTTGTAACAGGACTTTGCTCATTTTGGTTATCGGCATGCAGTGGTAACAGACAGCAGAAGAGTTCAAACAGTGGTGCAGGGTAAGGCACAGTTAACGGGCATGCCCTATCATCCTGCCACAAATAGGGAGGCAGAACGAATGGTTCAGTCTTTTAAACAGTCTATAAGGAAGTTCACCCTGCGAGTAAAAGCGGCTCTTCAAAAATTTCTGCAGCAATATCGCCGTACTCCGCTGCCCAACAGAGACTATTCTCCAAGTGAACTGCTTAATGTTCGCAAAATCCGTACAATGGTTGATACGTTTATTTCCTCGCAGGCACACCAAGCTCAGGCAAGGCAGTCCCAAGTTGCCGCTATGTGGTTATGGTCATGTCCTTGATCGGCTGGAAACTCAATTCATCGTGGGGAACCCTTGTTATGCTCTGTTGTAGTTGTCACATGGATGAATGGTACGCTAAGTGTCAACGTCCGGGTGGTTCCTCGCGGTCCGGCTCGGCGCAAGCATATCGATCAACTACGGCCTCGGTATCACGTCATGAAGACTCCGATACAGGCGAACTTGCAGATCGCAGATTCTCCTCAGCCAGCTGCGACAACTCGATTATCTCGGAAAGCATATCCTGTACTCCAACACAAACCTAGGAATCCTCTGTTGTCTGTGGGCAGCGAATATGGTTCCCATAATCCTAGGCGGTCGTCCAGGCAATGCAAGCCGGTGTTTCCATTCCAAACATTATCGCATCTCGGAATACTAAGTGCTTGTCGAGTACTGTGGTGCTGACGCAACGGAGGAGATCCACTCGATTTGCGTCTTTTTGATCTGACGGAAATTATGCCACTTTGCATTCTGACGCAATCGTAGCTAAAGAACGTATGATGCAATCATGACTATATAAGGGCGCGTGCTGATCAGTATCCGGACAGTTGTGTTATCGGACTTCATCGTATATTAAGAAAGTTGTTTTCGGCTTCTGCCTTACTCGAGATATAACACTATGATTTTGGCCCAATAACCACCAGAATACCCTAATTTACAACAAAAATGGCCAAATTTCGCCATCAGCTCCTGTTTGAAGAACTTAAATTATTTTATGCTGGGTAAATTGTTATTTGGGTGACAGACACTAGGTCGGGGAAGATAAATTTTTTTGGCCAAGCGAACTATGATTTTGGCTCTTTTAGCCCCTCTACCATAATTTACACCTAAAATGGTTAAATTTCGCTGGCAGCTCCTGTTTGAAACAGTTAATTAATTTTGTCTTGGCAAATTGTTGTTTGAGTGACAGAAACTCTGTCGGGAAAGGTAAAGTTTATTATTTGACAACTTTAATTGTGATTTTGGGTTTTATATCCTCGTCCAGCCAAAAATAGCATAATTTACCCCTACAATGGCCAAGTTTCTCTGTCGGCATTAGTTTGAAGCCCTTAAATTTATTTTGGGGCTACACCTCAGGTTGGGGGCTACACCTTCCTACAACATACATTGCGTGAAACTTTGGCTACTTCTTGAGATTGTGGTTTTATTTTAACACGCCGCTGCTGCTTATGATTGTATTTTAGATTAGTCTGATTATTGTTGATTTTCAAGCCCAGAATGTAAATCGAAATGCTCAAATCAAAGCTGGTGTATTAAGATGGATGTCATACAGGGAGGTTGTTTGTATTACACTGCCGCCTTGCAATCCAAAATTATACCTGAGCCCTGCCGCATCAGATGTACTTCAATGAGTGTACCTGTAGCTTATCTGATCATCATAAGATAAATAAATACTATAATCCCGATGTCAGTTTTATTCTAGTTAGTATTATGCTATCTCATACGATATTAATCTGCTAAAGTGTCGAGTTCAATAAGATTACACGTTAAATTCACTATAACGCGTTCCCCAGTTCATATGGAGATATCAGTGTTTTAAAATAAAACAGAAAACCAAAAGACAGCCGCTGACGGCTGTACTGTTCGAGATTATACAGGGAGCTAGCTAAACAAAAATTAGCGTATATGAGTCACTTCACGATATCATATACTTTTGAAACCAAAATGAAACGTTTTCGTATGTACAGAGACTAGATCGCTTCAGAGATAAAACACCATGAATTTTTCGAATATCGATGTCTCTATACAAAACAAGCTACCTGAAACCTGCTACTGTGGTCGCAAATAAGTCATTATTCTGTAGGGTGACGCAATGACGTGTGAACCATGGTCTGTTTGTATGCAAGTCGGACCTAAAGGGTCACAGTCAAGCCATTTGGAGGACTTGCGAATTAAAATTGGTGCAGCTAGGGCCCTTTTATCGTGAAAAATCGACCAATCTAGAACAAGCCTGTCGCAGAAGTTTTTGTGGCGCAACGGAGACAGTACCTACTGATACCATTTTATGCTCACAAACCAACCATGAGTGGGGGATGTCCGACAAAAAATTACACGCAGATCCTTAGGTCTTGTAAAAATTGGCACCCAGATATGTGTTAGTCGGGGTGGGCTACACTTCAGGTCGAGGTGAGGGCTACACCTTCCTACAACATACATTGCGTGAAATTTTGGCTACTTCTAGAGATTCTGCATTTATTTTAACACGCTGCTGCTGTAAAACAAACACACTGTTGATCTATGATTAGCTTACATTTAGGCGATGATACCAAGGACAATGAGAAGAATTAATAGGTGTGCGGGCAGGCAGAAGGGTTCCCTAGATACCCAGTTAAAGCACGGCCCCATATCATGGTGCAATGATGATGAACTTATATACTAATACGATTCTTGCCACCTTCGGTTTCTTGTATTGTACATGAAGTCGGGGGGCTACACGTCAGGTCGGAGGGGGACTACATTTTCATTAAAAATTTTTAACACATCGATTCTAGTGCGGCGTTACTATGTTTCTATCCGGCCTAATGTAAGACTGTATGCTAAATTTG
Source organism: Trileptium ribeirensis (assembly GCA_030248225.1). NCBI lineage: Eukaryota > Metazoa > Nematoda > Enoplea > Enoplida > Thoracostomopsidae > Trileptium > Trileptium ribeirensis. Next base: position 35,552 of record JASANE010007927.1, read on the forward strand.
GCTTTTTTAAATTTAATTTTCGTCAGCTCGGGGGTCTACATTTTGCATACCCCATTTTTGGCACTTTATGACCTTCGACCTCATAAGGAAACAACACATGGACAGACGCTGATATTCTTTTTTTCAATAACACCTGTACTGATTACGATTAGCCTTATGTAGCATTTTTGGCGCTAGTGCACTTTGACGTTATTTACTACTGCTAGATTTGACCTTGGTCGGGGGGCACGAAAAAATATTCGGAAGCTTGACATCAGCTTCAGTGTCGATGCTTACTCCCAAGTTTTTGCGGAAAGATTAGCAAATACCAAAGGATCACACTGAAATGAAAAACACATATATGTATAACATACTAGCGATACGGCGAACGTTTATAATGGGACATGTGTTTTTGGCTTCATTTGGCCAACCCAGTTTGAAGGCCTCTGGCTTCTGCTATGTTAGGGTTACAGAGGTCCACCATACCTCATTATGACCGTCGAACATGCTACATAATATGTATATATATATTATATATCACCACATCTCACAGCAACATTAAATTTACTTCCAAAAGAGTGGTGTTATGGTATGGGGTATCGATGTAGCACCCCTCCCCCGGCTAAAATGACCATGATTTCGTGAAATGACCCATATCACGCCACTTTATTTTAGAAGGACTAAAAAGGGTTAAGCCATCTAACTTTCGTGAACATTGTTCTTTATTTTTGCAAAAAAATATCCTCTATTTTTTAGCGATCCGGGCCACTATCTATAACCTGTAAATTGGATAAAGTATAAGCCCACATAACCTGTAAATTGGATAAAGTACATATAAGCCCACATTGTTACTACGGTTATACATTAAAAGGTATTTAAGTGTTGTTTTCTGTAGTACATGCAGTCACGAACAAATTTTTCGCGAAGAGTTAACAGCTGTGCAATTGCTATTCGTGAATTCTTAGCAGATTAGCGAAATATTTGCGGTTATTTCTGAGCGTGGCTGTACTTGTGCTGGAACTATAATGCCATAAATTCGGTGTGGGTATTTGGTGTATAGTTTTGACGAATTTGCGGCAATAGTAAACAAAACACCGCGATATAACTGATAATTACAGTACTCGCCACAAATGACTGCCACTCGCTCGTTACTCACTCGCAGCTTGCACGTGGGATAATAAAATTTTATTTTGAAATTGCATAGTTTGTCTTTGTTCGACCGCCGCCTGCTCGCACGTAATGCCATATTCAGTTGTAGCGAGTACTGTACGTATGAACATGTAACGTCCTGAAATGTCTGTCGACCGAATGAGCGAGTAGCAAGTACGCATCCTGTGTGCAGTGCTATAACAACAAGCGAGCGACTGGCTAACTTCAAACAAGTAGCTGCCACGGTGGGTTGCTACAGATGCCGACTTGCACCACCACGGTATATAGCTGTAAAATGTATTAATTACACCAAAACATGCAAGCAACCTTATAATATGCGGGAAATATGAAAGAAAACACAATTATTACATTTGCAGGTATTTAAATATAATTCATGTAGTTGCAATAACTGCATATTTTCATAAAGTCACCTCAAGAGTTATCTTTCCGCTATTTCTGCGCTTTTAGACTTGTCTATATTTCTGTTGCGAATCTTCTTGCGGCTGCACTGTCTATGCTGTATTGACTGGTGTGTCATTGTAGTAGTAGCATGATTACGTTTTACAGATTATACAAAAGGTTTCGGTGGGAAGTACGGTGTTCAGGACGATCGTAAAGATCAAACGGCTGTCGGATGGGATTATCAACAAAAACTGGCCGTCCACGAATCTCAGAAAGGTTTGACTTTGTTGAAGATTCGTGTGTCATACCATTGTTGTGGATTAAAATCAGTTACGGCACAAATTAAAATAAATCGTTCGCAAAATTCAGCAATTGAACAGCAGTAATCAGAAAAGCAAAAGGGCATAACTAACATTACACACAAATCACTTGCAAGGGAAAAGGTCATAACTGGCCACTTTTTTAGCTTTACACCGAGTGGAAAAACGTCCATTGTAGTACTAAGACGCCATCCAGTTTCTTTTCTGACGTCCATGCTTTTTATATCATCCGTTTTTCTGTATTTGCTTTCACAATCTCACAGTCAGTGTTTTTATATTTCTCGAAAATATAAAAATGTCAGTTATGTCCTTTTGCCTTTCAGCCGTCGAGTTGTTAATTATTTTCGAAAGAATTATTAATAAATTATTTTTCACCAGAAATATTAATTTGGTTTTATTTCTGTCTAACTGTAGTTTTTTTACGTATTCGCGTTATTGCTGTCCAAACAGAACGTTATTGGTTTGCCAGCTGCTTCATAATAACCACAAGTAACAACTGCTTACAATGGCAAATGCTGTATTTATTACGTGGAAACTGACAGCTTTAAATGAAACATCGCTGCTCAATTAATTGGATGCTGTAGATCTCATTTTTTTATCTTATAGCCAGGGAATAACCGGAACCGGAACCATCAAGCGGAACCGTCCATTTAAACCAGATCCGGAACCGGGACCTGGTCTTGGAAACTTATATATAGTGAAACAGATGAAGAGAGATATGAAAGTACAGTGGATTTAAAATGTATTAAAAATAACTTTATTAAACTTAATGAATTGCGATGGCATTATTGCCTTTCTGGAACTTTAAAGACACTGAGGAAGTGAATAGTGTATATTTATGGAGCAATATTCCCGTTTTTGGCCCACAGAGCAAAAAATGCCTTCCACTATACACCAATGCAAATATTGTGTCAAACTGAGATGGCGTGGAGCGTTGAATAAACACTTTCGCTCTGTCTCCAGTCGCCTCCCTTCGGTTTCACACGGCAAATTGCTGAATTAATATTTTGTTTTGCTTGGTTGTACTGGAACTTGATCATTGTATATATATTACATATGTTTGGACCAGAGCTGCAGCAAAAATGTTTTTTAAACCGGAATTCCGGTTCCGGTATGGTTTTGCACTTTGCCAGGACCACAACCGGAACCGGAATTCCGGTTACTCCCTGCTTATAGCGTTAGTCTCTTTCGGATGTTAAGGCTGAAATTGACAGTATTTTAAGACTTGTAGTTAACCACGACGGCGTCCCTTCAGAGTAAAAGTGGAAACACCACTTGGAATTATCAGATGGCGTTAGGGATAACTGGTTCACAAATATGGTGTTTTCACGCCGGTATCTGTGACTCCTGTACTGTCACTGTAGTTGACGAAGGCAAGACGAGCCACCGAAGGTGGCGAGTCGCAGCCGGAGGCGTACATTTAACTTTATATATATCAATATACTAGACGCAAAATTTCAATTTTCTCTGTGACTTTTTTTTTGTTTGTCACAGACGGGTCTGCAGGTTGAACGCCTGGGCCGATTTTAGAAATTTTTTTTCTTCGTGTTGCATATTCTCTTGCGGAGTGCCCTTTCATTGAGCACTTTTTTCTACGAAAATTGCTTTGTACTCAAAATTAAGCAAATGTTGCTCAAACTTAGGGATTTTTGCCATTTTTTCAGCTTTTTCACCGCATCTCGACAACCGTTAGTGCTATTTCGGCGATTTTTTTTACATAAAATGTATTTTCACGTTTTCTAAACAGCTGTATATAGCTGATTGACGTATTTCATCTCTTTCCTTAAAAATTAAGCAAATTCTCTTAAAATTGACTTAGGGAAACCTAAGTTCATCATATCTCGACAACCGTTCGTGCTATCTCGGTCATTTTTTGACATAACATGTACCTTCACGTTTTCTAAAAGACTGTATACGAGTGATCTACTTGCCTTTATAAATTCTCTTAAAATTAAGCAAAGTCTCTTAAAAATGAGTGAAAAATTATTAAGTGTGTTATAACTTTTGAATGACTCGGCCGATTTGGACTAAATTTCATTGATGGGTACAACTTGATAGATGTATTGTCATTCTACTGTATAAATAACTAGACGTTTTCATGTCTTCCTCTTATTATTGTTACCAAAAATGTTAGAAATTCCACAAGCTGTATGCACTATTCACGCCGCTGTTAACCACCATGCCTCCGTCACCCACGTTTACGTGTTACTAGTTGTATTTATTGTCACGATCAGAAATAAACGCATATTTTTTCTCGAATAGCAGTTGAACGCTGTTAATTTTTGGCGAACGACCCACGAAAATGTTGCTTTTATTTCTGAGCTTGACTGTAGGTGCTTATTAGTTATTTTATGTTTAGGTTGCATTATAATTTATTGCACAATTTAATTATGAATTCATTGCAGCTTTCCTCCGTTTAGCTTCATGTCCGTTTTACAAGTTTCTGTTTTACATAAATACTTCGCGAGCGTATTGTAATGATTTTATCAACCGTTTAAAACTGGCCGGCTTTTAACTATAGATACACAATATTTGCCAGAAATGACTGTCACGTTTGGAATGAAACTGAAAAGGCACCTATTCGCGATCATATTTTTAACAAAATTCGACCGTTGACCGTTGAACCTTAACGCCGGTCAGTGTGTTTGCTGCTGGTGTAAAATTTTGGATGCTCTTCTTTGTACAGCAGTCACATTTTAACGGTGTATTACTGCAATATTAGCGAGGTTAAACTTAGCCTTAGGCTAAGGTTTAGCCTAAGCTTAAAACTAAATCTATGCAATTAGTTTAGCAATAATTATAGTTTTCCTACATCAGTTATTGTATTTTAACAGTGCACTTTATTGCTGCATTATAAGGTTTGAGCGTAGGATTAGTTTTAGGCTACGACTAGAGTTATGCCTAAGCTTAAGACTTAACCTAAGCACAAGACTAATTTAAGTGTTAAAATTAATGGAGCAATGGTGCCGTTTAAAATGGGTTTACTGTAGATACAGCCACTCTCGGAAATATAGGGGATTTTTCTCGAATCGTTCGCGAAAACTTAAAGCTGTTCAATTGGAATTCGCGCTTAATTCTGAGCATGACTGTACATAGCTTTGCTAAATGATCGCCAAATTTTTAATAGTGATGTTATTCAGCTTCCGAGGTATTCGGATCAATCATATTTAGGAGGTAATGTATGTACAGTGCTCGCCAGAAGTGAATGTCATCTTTCGAACGAACGAACATCGAAAAGAAATCGAACAAAACTTATAATATTATCGTGCAAACTTCGAACAACTCTGGAACAAATTTATGAAAGCACTCCAAAACTTCGAACACGACTCGAACAAAATTTTGAATTTATCGAAAGAACATCGAGTGCATTATCTATATGTGTAACACCCGTTAAATCGAACAACTAGTCAAAATTGGATGTCCACATAATTGATCTACGAGTATCGACACTACAGTATTTTATTAGCTTCCATGCAATATTTTACAGGGCTCAGTTGTGTAATGGTTTCTGCGTGTTTTTTGGCTACGTTTCCGATAATTTTGTGCTCAAAATATTTTTAGCGGATTACGCAGCTGGATAGTTATAATACACGATTTGAGCTCCGTTTTAATATAGTTTAAAGTCACACAATTCATTCTTGCATGCTGCAACCGTCGCAGTACTCATAATCTCCAAATACTCAACGATCCAAGTGTTGAATTACACACTCGAATTGGCGTCGAACGAACAAAATTTTTTGAACCATAAATTCGAATTAGCTAGTACATACTCGTCAGAAATGACTCTTGTTGAACAAGTGGCTCGCTTGATATTTCGAAGGTATTATGACAAAATTCTATTTTAAAACAAATTTATTTCGAGTCGTCAACGATTTATGAATAACAGTTATATTTGGCGAGTATTATAGTATGTAATATTACTATAATTATGATGACTTCATTGCTTGCTGGTGTTTGCGTTTGGTATTTATAATACAGTTGTATGTAATTGTATTGGCTTCATATGAGTCGGGTTGTTCTTGCAGATTTTAAGAAAGGCTACGGTGGCGATTTTGGTTTACAAAGCGATAGAGTTGACAAAAATGCTGAGTCGTGGGATTACAAGCAAAAACTTTTTGCTCATGAATCTCAGAAGGGTAACCACTCGTTACGCATTTGTCTGTTTGAACTGAATTAACATTTGTGTTATAACTGAACCGTGCGAGCGAAGTTTTATCTAATAGTAATTTTTTTTTAATTTTTGTGTTTCTGACCACTAGGAATCATGGCCGGATGGATTGATTTTTAGAATTTTTTTGAGAGACGTGTTATTATGTCCAATTATCTTTTTTGTCTAACATTTAGCTTTGTTATGATTTTTGCCAAATATTCGAAACTGATTCCGATTGGCTAATTTGGTCGTGTGGGGGCTTTTAACATGGTTATAACACATGCCAGAAGCATCGGATCGAAATATACCGAGCATGCTTATTGAGTGCTGCAAAACTTTTAATGTAATTTGTTGTGATAGCAGCCATTTTCGAACTGCTTAAGCCACTGTTAAATAATGACCTAAAACGAAATTTTGAAAATTTTGTATAGGTGACTTCCTTGCGTTATTTAAATTGTAAAACACATGGGTTTCATTGTTTTGCGCCAGTTTCCTTGTTTTTATGTACTTATGGCTTTGGGAAGCATTAGAAGGCCTATAACGTTTCATTCTGACACCAGAAACTATTTGTTAAATTTCAACATTTTTCAGCTAAATTAAATTTTTCGTAGTAAGTAGTAACTCCATAGCACATACATTGGGAGTTTATGCTTTACCGTGTAAAGAAACGGTAATATTTGGGTTGTATGCGTCGATATACCAACCACTATGTCGTCTAACGTCAAACATTTTCATTATAATTGTCGTAAGCTTCTTTGAAAGTTTTGAATGATAAATTTCTAAAAGTTCTCTGTTTTGCTCATTGTACAAGAATAAAATGTCTCCTGGTTATGAAATGTGGCCTTCTGAGACTGAAGCGGCTGTTGAATTTGTATTTAGGAACGCAAAATAATAAGATCTGATATATTTTGAAGATCTAAATAAACGCGCTCTGGGTGATTCCGAAAGATTTGCAGGTTTCCAGGGTGCATAAAAAGTGTGTAACTTCTGCGCAGCTTTATTGCAGCAGAATAAGCCCTGTCTTTTCTCGGTTCTTTTCCCTGTGCGTGTAGTTTAACTGGTTGTAATAATGTTGACTAACTCTAAAGTGTAACTAGTACTGCCGTATAGCCAAAAATGTAATAATTATTCCTTTACCCAGCGCTGATTGTTTTAATATTTTGTGCTCTTTTTCTATTCTTGGGATTTATTAGAGAAAAATGAGTGATGAGAATTTTTTTAAATTTGTTTTAAGGTCCTTGAATTGGTGCCAAGTTCACATACGGTTGCGGACAAAAATATAAGCAAAATCTTTTGCAACCCGTTCGCCAATACATAACAGCTGTTCAGTTATTATGTTTTGGAATTTGACGAACGAGTCGGTTTTATGTCGGCCCACAATTATTAATGCTACAATATAACTTGCTATGCATACACCTTCGACATTATATATTACGCTTTTTCCTGCGGGTGCGAGTGGACAAAATCTAGTTTTCGTCTAAATAATGTTCACTGTTAGGTTTACTCATTAGTTGCAACCATTAGTTACAATAGGTAAATGTCAGTTTGGAATCTTTACCGTATGTACTCGTCTGAAATAACTATTGTCGCACTTCAAGCGAGGTAGTGGCTCATTTGGTGCTCCGACAGCATTAAAACTAATAATAAAATGCAGTTTTAGGACGAATTCTTTTCGAACCAGTCGGGCGAGCGACTGTCATTTTTTGCGGCTACTGTGTGCTGTTATGTCTGCGGACATCTACGAAATTTTTTCATGTATACCAGTTTCTACGTTTGCTGTATAAATCTATTCCCATTTTAAAGCAAAACATCTGAATGAAAACCGTTAGAGTCCTTTTCTTTAACGACATTGCGGAATAAATTAACGACCGCAACCTGAAAAGTATCGTTGCACAGCAACAAACTACTTATCTGTATGTATGTCAGTCGTACAAAATTTTGTTATACAGATGTAGGCGAAAGTGCGTAAAACAGACTCGGACAAACCTAATTTCGTATATCCGTGTCTTCGTTCTACACGTACGCGGATGCATTTGTTCCTTCCTGTTGTATAACGAAAACGGGATTTCATTTTTCAGCATCTTGTGTCATATAGGCACAGCCAGAAATATGTGCCAAATAATCGGTCGATTTTAATTAAACGGAATTTCAATCGTTTTCTATTTTAGTGCAATTAAATTTCATATTTATAAAATTTTGATTATTTTCGATTAAACGAAATTTCGATCGATTAGGATTGATTGAACGAAGTTTCGATCGCTTTCGATTACACTTATTTTTGGCCAGGAATGTAGCTCTGAATTAACGCTTTGTGTGTATTATGGATATATTTTGATTTTGATTAAATAATTTACTTAATTCTGGTGCGAAATTCTGTTATATTAACATTTATTTCTTACAGTCTGGCCTGTCCAAAGCCGTCCGAAAAGTGTGTGTGGGTTCACTTCGATGGGCCCCATGTTCATTCTCATGGGAAATTTCAAAGTAGGGGAATAAATTTCGCTTAAAAATACTCAATATTTCTTCATGTTGGTTTACTGCCGTGGATGTATTTTCAAGCTATAAAACGACGTTTTAGCGTTATAAATAGTGGTAATTAATGTTTAAAAACAATTTGCTAACAAGAAACAAATTTTCAGACATAAAAAGATTTTTGGATTTAGTTGAACATGGGCGGTGTCGGCCGAGTGGGTGGACGGACTTGGGGATAAATCTCACAAACATCGAGGGATTTGGAAAGTGGGTGGTCCCCCAATTTGGACAGGCCAGACAGTATTTTATCAAACGCTGACTTCTTCCTGGTGTGGGGATGAGGGGCTGCCACCATACTTGGTGTCTCGTCGGTCCGTAGAAGGTGCCCCAATTAATGCCACTCCCATAATTTTGGTTGTCCACGGATAACGAACCGCGGGCCGCCCCTCATACTTGGTCGCCCCCTGGTTCAGATATTGAGTACTAACTAAACACTTGAGGTGAAAAAGGTTCAAGTCTTTGAACCATAAACGTGGTAGTACAATTCAATATTCATTGATATGATGCAAATATAGTCTTGAATTTACAGTTGGTGCCGAAATACCTCACAAAATTAAGAATTTAGTATACATAAATCAAAATCATCTGAACTGGGGGCCGCCCCCCATGTTTGTCGACGTCCAGGTTCACCAGTCGGAGGTCTCCCGGTTAGTCCCCCATGAATTTTGACCTGGCGGAGAAGCCGGAAACGTAACAATGCTTTGAGGATTTTGGGTATAAAACTAATGTTTTTAGTTGTGCTTACATTTATGATAAAATCACTGTCGCATTTCGAGCGAGCGTGTCGTTCACTTAGAAATTGGAAAATATTAAAATTGTAGTAATAAAATTGTATTTTAGAACGAATTCCTTTCCACCAAATCGCGGGCGATCTTCGAGTGAGCGACAGACATCCTAGGCGAGTACAGTAGAACTGTTGTGCTATATATATATAACTTACTGTTTAATAAATATAAAATTCAAGTTTTATTAGAAACTGTTTTTCCATCCAGTTTGAAACTGCGAACCAGGGTTTTTTTTTCAAAAATTGTACTGTTCAAAAAATTGGTCATTTATAACCGTGAGTGTTCATTTTTAAGCATGACTGGTCTTTTTTACAACTAGCTATGACCGCTTAGATATGCCCTTATACGTAACCAAACTAGCATATATTACATAGGTAAATGTGTGTGTATTACTTAAGCTATATATATGTAGCGTAGTTGTTTCATGTAATTTTGCCGAAAATCTTGCTGCGTTTGTGTTGTGGCTACGTTTTGTTCTAAGAAGCAGATTCTTATATTTTTAATAATTTTAGATTTATAGCTAGTCAAAATATATCTTGACATTTAGATAATAGCTGACATTCCTGAGTAACTATTATAAAAATTGAGTGTTCTTGTTGTAGAGAGCTCGGTTGCTTCAGTTGCACTGGTTGTGAAATAAAGCTTTTAGTTTTAATATAGTTTTGCCAACTGACGAATGGCAAACTTCTCGTTGTCGTTTGCAAAGCTAGGACGATTGGCTCAGCAATATAACTTAAATGTACGACCCTTTCGCGATGCGAACGTTCCCTTAGCTTGAGCGTTTGTGTCGGCCGACTTCAGTTGTCGTAAAGCTAGTTAGTGCGAACGGTATTATATCGTTTGCGCTAAGTAAGAGCGAACGAGCCAATCGTTTGCGCCTTAAGATAGTACGAACGTTGGCATAAACGTTTGCTTCCGTTACAGTTGACCCAAGCACGGCATAGGTCAAAGGTAAATTGTGTGCGAACGACTGTAGTCGTTTGTTTCTCAATTCGGAGTATTGCTGCTGCGAACGATCCATCGTTTGCTGCTAAGGACGAATGCGATTACGTTTGCTGCGAGTTGCTGTTGTATCAAACTACTGCGAACGGACGCTTGTAGTTTTCGTTTGCGTGTAGCCCTCATTGAAGGACGACAACGCTTAGACGTTTGGGTGCGAACGGCGTGTACTGTCGTTTGTTTCGCAATTGAAACTGAGACGCACTCGCTGTCAGAAACCCTCAGCCGAGACACGTTACATTGGTGGCAACGGAGGGAACGTTCGCACCGCGAAGGGGTCGTACATTTAAGCTATATTGCTGAGCCAATCGTCCTAGCTTTGCAAACTACAACGAAAAGTTTGCCGTTCGCCAGTTGGCAAAACTATATTGAAACTAAAAGCTTTATTTCACAACAAGTGGTAACTAACTAATAAAATAAATAAACTAAACTAACCGACGATAGAATTGGTGGATGACAGCGTTGTGTTGGGAACAATCATTAGGCCTCACCTAGGCTGTCTCGCTAACTACAAATGGTGGGACGGCTGCTATGATATGGAAAAGCGTGTTTTATGGGGTGAAATCAGCGTCAAATTAAAAACTATTGCTATCAGCAAATGCTGCGGTACATTTAAAACTAAACGTGGTAAAGCGACGGTTTCGTCAAGTATTGTGCAAGCCGATAAGTTAAAAAAATACCCAAGTTAGACGACAAGTCTGGAGCGGACAAACATCGTCACGGAAGTACAACACCATCAACGTTACCGGAGGTTGACAATAAACGGTTCACCAAATCCGCAGTTTACCAAAAATGGTGTAAATCCATACATAACTTAAGTGCCTGGTGTACTGCTTTATATATACATATGAATAATAGCTTATTAACGTTTACGAATCATTTAGTCTTAAGCATTGCAAACAAAACTCCTTTTCGAAGAACGTTTTTGGTGGGTTTAAATGTTCCTGTTCATTTATATGGTGATTTTTAAAATTTGGTGTTCCTTTATAAGAAATTGTGTTCAAAAGAACATGTTTTTGACCAAAAAACCTGCTACGAACACAGTTTTCCAGCAAACAATTTTTTTCGAACAAATAATGTTAGAAAACGTGGGGATAACGAAACTAATTTCTGACCATTACTGTTTGTGACGGAATTTTAACACTGCATGCACGATGCACATGAGCACCTTTTTTCCGCTTGCAATTTAAATAACATGTTGTTGTGATTGCTAGTATAATATTTAGTATTATACAGTTACCGACCGAAATACAAGCAATTTTTGTAAAAAAAATTGGCGAATTGCAACTGAACTTTTTCACGAACTATTCGCGATTTTTTCGCGGATACTTTGCGAAATAGTTTACTTTTAATTCTGTTCGTAACTGCTTATTATATAAATATAAAATTATTGTTGTGTTAATGCAAAAAAATGAAATACTGTATACAAATAAATTGAGCTTTGGATGTAGGATAGGAATTTGATATTGAAAACAGCAATTTTCAATCGATTAGCTATTGAATTTAGGTTTCTTCTGGATCCTTTGGGTAGGTAATATCTATCGACATTGAGCTATGAAAGAAACTGCTATTTGCAACAGCAGAAAACAGTTGTAACAACATGTTATGGTTAAAGCTGTGCTTTGAAATACCTGAGCGCACGACTAGCTACAGTACGCGCCAAAAATGACCGTAGAATTTCGAGCGAGTAGCTCGCTCGAGATTTCGAAAATATTTAAATTAATAATAAATTCTATTTTTAGAACAAATTTATTTCGAGCGAGTCGCGACCGAACGACAGCCGTTTTGGCGGGTACTGCATACATATTACAAGTCAATTGTAGCATAATCAGTCCTGGATTTGTGCGCACGATTGTGTTGTTATTAATCGTTCAAAGTTCAGCTATTGCACTCGTTCGAACTAGTCATTACCAGGCGTACTAACCGTTGAACACACATAGTCGTGCTACAAATATTGCTTAGTATATGTAATACTCGGGACATTGCTGCACTGGTCAACTTCCAAACGCAGCGCCCGTATGGCCCTAGGTATCGTAACCTCAAGGGCGGACCTAAATCTTCGAATTTGGACCATATTCCGCCGGCAGACCCAAGAAACTGCGGAACTTAGCAAGCGCTCTGATCCAGGGAAAAATACTAAAATAGTCGTAAATCATGTTTCGTGGATCGCTGGACAAACTTGGATCGAGGCTAACTTATCCCGACGATATTTTGGATCATCTTTATCAAGAATTACCACTACTACCGAAGAGATGACCCACTTTCGGGCTGTCCCCAATTTTCACGAGCCTAGCCGGATATTAAAGCTTAGCCTACTTAACTGATTCCTGATACTGCATGTCCAAGTTCAATTTGTCAAGGGGAATCAATTTATTATTTTTCGGGTCGCACATCATTTCTGCAAAGCGATGGTGCTTGTGTAGGGTTGGGACTCTTCTAAGCTGCCGAACCACGATTCATGCAATTTTGCTGTGTTCCAAGTCATCCGTCACTTTAGGTAAATTGTGTAGTGATATAATACAAATGAATATATTCAAGTCATTCACTGCATAAGGCAAGAATTAGAATGTATCTTAAGTAGCTAATACTAGATTGGAAGATAAAATCTTAAGCGGTGATGACCCGTAAGCTATCTACGCCGGTCCATAGATGATCAAACGTGTTCAGCAAAACAGAACAATAAAGTTCTGAGCGATTTGTTCCCAATAAAATCAGGTTAAAAATTCATCGTCTTTAAGTAACTTGCATAGAAATTTAATTTCTTAAAATGGTGCCAGACTTTTCTATAAAAATTTGCACGGAGGTTGGATTCAACACGTATTTTCAATTTGGGAGGACCGGGTCAACGGTTCTACTTAAAACCGACCCGTCGGGTCGGCACCCGATAGGTCCTAAGTGGTATCGCACAATGCTGCTCAAATTAAAATTTTCCTATTTTCATTAATTTTACCAACACTGGTAGAATAAATACTGCAATTGCAGTTTGGCGACTCTGATAAAGTCGTGCTGCATTGGTGAAGCTAAGCTCAAATGGAGAGATACAGCAATATATCCAAATATGAGACTAAAGCGAAACACCTTCGTTTGAAAATATATAACCAACGTAGAATCTGAGTAACTGTATAATGGTGTCAAAACCAGAGCGGATTATCCTCCGCTCGAGATTAATTTTTTTATAATAGATTTACCAAAATTAATTCATATAAAATATTACTTTATTATTTCTATTAACTCTTTCCCTCACGAAAATTAAATATATGCTTATATATTTATATACATACACATTTTCGCCTATAATATACTTATTACATACATAGGGCTTCAGCTACGGTACCATGTAAAAATGGAAACTGTAGGGGCGGACCTATTGGGTTCAAATTTTTTGTTTTTGCTTTTGATTCGGGTCAGACCAGAGAAATTACGGAGCTTAGCAAGCCGCATGAGCGTTTCACAGGATGTGTTCTGATCATGCCGGACGGGTTGCGAACATAGCCTAAGAGGTACTACCTTTGAGGTCCCCAGGGAGGTTGGCTCCGTCACCTGCTCTCAGGCCAAAGAGACCATACCACTATTCCCTATCATCGTTTAACTGGAAGTGTATTTTAAAAGGTATTCGGATTTGCTTGATTTTCCTACTCCTACTAATTTATTTAGCCAGTGGCCCCCACTATCGCCGACAAATCCCAAAACGCTTAATGTCGGATTCGCGTATCATTTCCTATTCCGGCGTTCAGCGAAAGTTTTAATTTTGAGGTAAATTTTCCTTATTAGTTGCACGAGTCGTACTCACACAGTAATACAATTAAATTGAAATCGGCGAGTCACGCTAAGGTTTGCTTCTTCAATGCGTGTGTCAAACCTGAACGTGGGTCGTCGACAGGATGACGGATTTGAAACCCCTTTTTGATATCTATCGCTACCAGTGTCAACAAAACGCATGGACACATTGGGTTTGATCGAGTATTTATTGATGAGTCAAAATCGTGTATGGACAAGAACATGCTGTACGGGCGCATACAACAGGTACAATGTTGCTACTATAGTACGCTATTAGGAGAATGAGCAGGGCAATAAACGGGGTATGTTGCGGAGTCATCGCATTTTTCATGGAACTCTCACAGCTGATTCGAATTATAGCTTAAACTACTAAGCCTTTTCTAACGACAGCTTCGCTCACCTTACTCATCAAAAGCGGGTCAGTGTAAACGCAAATACAGGTGAGTAACACGAAGCGTAAAACGGTTAGTTATCTAGAGAGGCGCCATTCAACTAACTACTCGCTCGGCACTACGATTGCTACTGGAGGGTACTCCGACAAAACAATAGGTTCAGGTAAGCGAAAGGCGGTAATGTAACGGGTGCAAATGAGGTTTACGGAACAAAGCGTACAATGTGGGATTGCGGGGCATGATCTTGCTCATCCTAATCACGGCTATGGTACATGATAAGCGAATATTCGTAAATGCGGTAAAGTAGCGACTACATGAACATACAACAATTATTACAACAAAAGAGTAATGGTACATATCTATATAACGGTAAATTCGGGTGATGATCACCGGTACCACTCCTAAGTTTCTCTAGTGCGACAAGGGTACGATTGTTCTTTTTCTACTCGCATACATACATACGGACGGTGACCATGAATATAAGATAAAATTTTCTACCATATACAAAGGTACGACTGGTTCAATTCGATTCCAAGTCCTTATAAAATCATCCTTCATACACGGTAATAAAGATGTAAGATTTGGTCTTAAATCGGTGTTCACCTGTGACCTAAATAACTACAAAACCGGACTTTCTCGTGTCCATAAACATGAGCTAAAATAGTGCTAAACCAGGCAGGGTAAAATTATCCTACGAACGTCATATGGATCCCGGTAGGGTGAAGTTGGGACCGACTTCTCTAACTTTTCGGAACTTGCATTTGCAAAATTTGCACTAAAGTTTTTGCTAAAATTTACTATGTGTTGTGTACATTAAATGTACTTTATCAACACTAGGCATTTTGAGATTTTAATTTCGCTGCCAAATTTACACAATTTTAAAAGATACTTGATCAAGCCGGATCCAGGGAAAAGTGATAAATTATCAATTTTAAGTGCAACTCGGGGTCCACTTAGGACCCTCGTTGACGCCTCGCTCGGCGGAACAATACTCTATATTTTTTACCAAAAAGTACGGCGCTACCACGAGCGGTAAAGAAAAGAATCCTTAAAATCTAAACTCTGAAGTGCAACTTAGGGTATTTTCGCTTCCTAATACGAGGCGGTTGGATAATGCTTGATCCATAGGATCCGTAAACCTAGTTCAGCCAAATGGAGAGCTCCAAATGGACTCTCGCTAATCTTACAAAAGGCGGAAGGCGTTGCCTTAGTCTTCAACGTTCACTACTAAAGTGTTAACTCGGTGTTCGGCGATAATTCTATCAAAAGGTACTGCTCTAAAACTGGATGCAGATCTAAGGGCTTACAAGTGCGTTGTATACTAATTGTATCGTTCAATTGGAACGAGGGATCGTACTAATTTGACGGTTTAAGGTTAAATGAGGGTTAATGCGGGCCAATAAACGGTTGATAAATTCATTGCTTCATTCTATGACAGGTTTCGTAGTTAAGAATTAACTACTCGCTCAATTTTTGATAGATGACAATAAATAATACGCTTAAACGTGCAAGTAGGCCACTACTGAAGCAATGAGCCGCTTTGGGGCATTCTCAACTTCTACTGGTTCAAACGGTCTAACAAACTTGGCTTACTTAATTGATTTTCCTAACTAATTGGATATTTTAACTCAATTCCTTAATGCGGAAATTATTCTAAAAAGATCGGATCCGTTATTATTGCTATTACGTAAAGACAGTAACGTGGGGCAAGGGACGAGCTGAGTCGGATCCCTAATCTATGACACAACGAATACATTCTATGGGTCCGATTGATTGTTACCAACCAGGTGGCTCTTTGTACAACTTTCATGCCAACTTCAGAGTATAGGGGCAAGGGTTAAAATTGTGTTCAGGTACCTACAAATTTGATTAAAACTAGCACTATACGCGACGATGCCTCGTAGGTCACCTGCACTATCCTAAAAGTACTAAAGCTTGTGCTATTTCGACTTGAAAACGGCTCTCGAAAAGAGCTCTATTTGGTAATAAAATTGAGTTAGTATTCCTAGTGTTTCGTACTTGACGAAACGAGTCAGTAAGTGGCGTACCTGGTTGTCGGGACAACCGTAACAAATTTATGAACTAAATTCCACTCGGTTTGTATCCTTAGATTGCTCGGTTTCCTAATTTTCAACCGAGATTCCTGGCCTAACTCGTTAGGGGCTAGGAAAAACTTATAAATTTGAATTTATTACTAATCTGCCAGCCCTTCTCTGTGAAATTTTGCTTAGAGGCTTGGTTCAACCTGATTTCTCGATTTATTAGGACCGGGTCAACGGTCCTCACAAAAATTGGTCCGTCGGGCCGAGGGCCGATAGACTCGATATTGCATCTAGCGACATCGCTAAATTTTGTACACAAAAATGTTGCTATTTGCAACATAACTATCAACCCTGGTAAGGTTGATATTTCATTTCGCCTATGAATAAAAGGCAAACGATAAGACTAGAAAGCCAAAGGAAATGCGTGCTTATACTAAACCGACTTAGACAGTTACTTATACAACTAGTAAGTTTCCGAGATCTGCGCAGACTCTGGGCGACATTCTTGCTGCCCAGTCCGCACTTTTCAAGATTATTTGAACAGGCCACGGCTTCGCCGGGCTTGATAATACAAACAGCCAGCCTAACGGGTCCCTAATTGTCAAACAGAATTATTCTGTTTCTTAGTAGAAATGTTGCATTGTTAACGTTAGTGGTGTTGAGCAAGGCCGGGTTTGTGCTTCCAACTCGATATAACCAGATTTTTAAGTCGTATTCCGTAACCGATCTATCTACGAAGAAACGACCAACGTTTCAGCAAGATCCCTGGGGAGAATCTTAAACTATTCCCAAAGTTATGTGTTCGGTGGAAGCAAGCCCATTCAAGGTCCTCGGGTTTGTGATTTCGACGTGATATTTGAAAGTATTATGCGCTAAATCGATAGTTGGGACCCATCTCTAGCTCCGGGTAAAATTTCAGTCAATTCTCAGAGTAATTCCTGAGAACTATTAAATTTCGCACGGAGTGAGCGGTCTCGCTCACCGGGCGTTGGGTCGGTTTGCCCAGTGGTGGATACACAGAAATTCTCGACTCAATTTAATCATTTCGAGCATTTAAATCCTCGACGAAGTTTCCTAGGTAATGGTATCCTACCAAAAATAATCGTCCTAGGTTTCCAATAATCGAAATACCAAAATATGCCATCAGATGCTTGTTCCAAAAATCGCAACATCAACAAAATTGTAAGTAAAATCGCTTATGAGCGCTTGACGCGAGTTGCATGGCCAAGGACAATGAGGAGTTCGATTGCTAATAATTCATAAAAAATTCGTTTGTTTAACCTCGGTCGGTTCATGGATGATATTCTAGTTCCTAACTCGACTCAGGGAACCATGTGAAAAGAATTTATACGCGAGTGTCGCGTTGCTTTGGACCTTAACTCATCGACCTAGGGAGGTTCAGCTTGACTTCGGCCATCTAACTAAATTGTGTGAGCGGCTAATCACAGCTACGTGTCTGCGGGACAAGCTAGGACGGGTGCACTATCATGTAAATAACAGTATGGACAGGGGAGGCTAAAGTACTGACGCTCATCGGTGTTTCATCCTATCCTAGGCATTATCTACTAAAACTCCAAGCCTACCTAACCTAACATCCATAACACACAACTAAGCTACGCTGCCTCCCTGTTCACACTTACAGTTTCGAGTCCGGTCAGTCGACGTCCATCGCTTGTCCATCCATTCGCCAGGTCGAAGCAAGGAAAAAGCCAAGAAAATCGAAGAACTGCGAGTAAAACTGTAACCGAATTAATAAACGACAGAGCCGGTCTGCAAAACGACCGAACTCTGCGCTGCTGAAGTCAGACTGAACGCTCGAGTGGCTCTGCTTAAATACTGCGAATTTTGTCAATTATTTTTGATTTAAGAGGCCATTAAAATTTCAGTAATTTCGTCCAAAAGTGCTTTGTCAGCACTTTTGGGACGATTTGACCCCAAAGTTTGATCCTTTTATCAAACTTTCTTATCGGTTCGAATTTCAACAGATTTCTGACAGATTTTAATACAAAATCCTACGTAATCAAAGTGATTTATCACTTTGTTTATAGCAATTTAATATGAACTTTCCTAACTTAATACAAAACACTCTAGAAGCTTTCTAATAAACTCTATACAAAACATTTGCTTAAGGAGAAACCGTGTATATAACATCCAAACAAGTACGCCGCTAATATTAAAGTGCTTCTTTTGGGGGGATCAAGCTTGTTGACTCAAGACCTTGGTATTCGGTAGTTCTACAAACATTGAGCTAAACTTAATATAAACTTTAGCTTTAATATCAAGCTTCTATCAATATTTGCTTAAGAAGCTTGGAAGTTTGGTGGTTCTGCAAGTATTAAGCTAACTTTAATATAAAACGTTAACGTTCATACAACACCCACATCAATGGCTGATGAGAGACAGCTAGAAACTTTATAAGATTCAAACTCTAAATAAAATCAATATGAAATTTATATACTTCGGCGCTGAGTCCCTGTAAACCTTATATCGACTTCGTATCCAAGAAACTTCTTGAAGTTCGCAAACTTTATCGATGCTTAATATAAGCTTCATATACGAAGTCTTATGAATTCATATAGACGGCTATAAGCGTGAAGGCTACTTTATTCATTCAACGGTTTAAAGCTTGGTGGCGTGACAGATTAAGCTGCACTCCTCATATAGCTTTCTGAACTAACTTCATATAAAAGCGCAAAACAAGAGGCTTTATAATTTAATTCCGTATAAAAGCGTTGCTGATAATAGAAAACCGATGTAAAACTTTTAGCTTAACGTAAAATATTGGTACTTACATGCATTTATATACTTGGGATTGGGGTTAGAATAACTAGACGCGGTTAAAGTAAACAAAGGAGAGCGAAGGGTACGTAACATCACAAATTTTGTAAAGAATTAAGGAAGTTTACGCGGCTGCCGCGGGTTCCGGTTGCATTTCTGTGGGTTTTGGGTATATTTTTGCGTTAGTTTTGACAAGGGAAATCTAACGAGGGGTTACACGCCTGTTGGGGACTTATTTCCGCGGTTTTCACGGGGACGGGTACCTAAAAGTGCGCGCAACGCGACCTCAACTGCGAGGACTTTCGGCCTCGCAACGCTCAAAAGAAAGCCTGGGTTTCAAAGAATCTAACGATGTCCTATATATAGTTTTGTGTTAGGTATTCGTTGAGTTAATTACTTAAACGTGTTTTATTGTTCTACCTATATGTTTATTTACCCATAAGTCTATGGAACCGTTTCGGATGTCCACGAGACCGCTCTCATTAGATAGACCGTAAAATTGTCTATTAGAGATGTTAAGGGCTCAATTTTAGGGGTTCCGGAGTTATGAGCCGGAGACGATAATTTTGAGTCTAAATTTTCATAAATTTCGTATACTTTTATCAGTTAACCTAACCAGCGAAAATGAAAACTGGTAACTGATATTTCATTTATCTGCATAATTTACCAGTATGTTTGCTAAACTTCAACACTGGTAAATTTAATATCGGCCAGTTTCACGCATAATTTTCAGAAATTTAGCTACTTTGCTGATGGCTCTGGGGCGGACAGCCCTAAAATTTTTGTGGTCCTCATTCGTGGGGACGGTCGTGACGGGTATCCGTCACGGCCACTCTTTCCTATGAAAAATCGAAGTTAGCTTTGCAGTCCTACCACGCAGGGTAGGGCTATTCCTGTATATACCGGGTTCGGCGGGGAGTCGTACCGTCCTATATTTCCGCGAGTCGAGTATGGCAAGAGCTCGCCATGCTCACATTTTCTATCCGTTAAAGTACTAATTTATATGTGTAAAGATCCCTAACTTTCCCTAAAAATCATGCTAAACGAAACTAATTATCCTCGACTTTTGTACCTCCAAACGTATGAACTACAAGGGTGCAATGAAGCGTGACCATAATCCTGAAAACATCACTGAAATACACAAGAAGGTATGTACATTAAACAGTCTCTTACATATGATTTAACAAAACAAAAATGAAACCACACTCGCTCCGATTTACCCTCGCTTGCGAGATACTAGAATATTGAATCAATTAATTTAATAATCAACCGTAAATAATCGTTAAAGTTCGTACATGAAATAAGACTGAATAACGAACGGCCGCAGTGGATTTTAATGCAGCATTATTATCGCTTCAGGCGCGCGTTTTATCATGTAGTATCTGTTTCAACATAATAGCTATTAACAACAATGGTTTAACTAAATCGCACTTACATTATTAGCCACTTTTATCAAAAGTATTTGTACAGTACTAGCTAATACTGTAAAGCCACGAGTAGAGGACCGTTACTTTATAACGTGCACAGTAATATATCCTCAGTGGGCAGCTATTTTTAATCAGAAAAGTTGTCAGTAGTTGTAGCTTGTAGCTACGTATTGTTTACATCACTGTTGTACTAGGGTCCGTTACAACTCATAGTCTGATCTGCTGATGCATGCCTAATATTTCATTAAACAAACTAAGCAACATGTATTTTCGACATAGGTAAATCTTTTGTTTAACACTGATTTCTTGCCCCATTTCTCCCGAAAAGGATGCGACTCAAAAAAGTTGTGATATTAGCTATAATTATAAAAAGTATGTAATCTCTGGGATGCTACGAAGAAAATATCCATAAGTTTTGTATTTTGCAACGTTGTAACTTTAATAATCGAAGATTATGTCTTGATTGCCGTACATAAGAATGTACATCACGTATGTTTGCTTATAATATGTATCCTTTGTGGTGGGGGTTGTCCTTAAGGATCGGACCCCCTAAGCCATTCGCTGTGATCTACCCCATAACCTCACGGTCCTTGGGCACCTACGGCATATGTTACAAACAACACAGAGAGCCTAGAGCATATGATTCAGGCTGCATGAAGCAGCGCAATTCTTATTCACATTCTTTGTATTCAAATGTCGTCTTCATTTTGTCCGTTATTGCAAAGCATGTAATAGAACATTGGTAATAAATTGCTTACACAAGTATAATTTTTATAACGGGATGAATCCTAGGGTTCAATAATGTTGCACAATGGTAGGGATTAGTCTATTGGCGTAAAGATCAAGAATGGATCTATTAAATACATACATAGTGACTCAAATGTACACATACCAGCTTAGTTTTACGCATTAAAATAACTTCTCTCACGAGTCAAGGGTATTTCAAATGTGGAACTGATTGCTGATGTGAAGCAGATTAATTTACGGAGCGAGCAGAGTTTCCACTGATGGCGCTAGGAGAAAAATTGTGAAAATTCTGGCATTCATGAACCATCTTCGTGGATGGGTTTCGATAAAATTTTGTTTATTCGAAAGCAAATGGGATTAGGATGCGTCCTTTAGATGAACGGAGCAGCTTCGACTCCATCTTTGGGTGAAAATGGCAAAAACAGGCTTTTAAAGCTCTTTGCGAAATGTGGCCATACGGGTATTAGTCTTTCGCAACCCATATCTCGGGACAAAGACTTCTCATCGAAAAACCGAGACCAGAATCAACTCATCGAGATCCATAACTCTGCTGACCACGACATTTTTGTGGGCCGGATATGTCTCGTCGATCCTTTGTTAGAAATAGCGATTTTTCAAATTTCGGCATATTGCGTTGTTTACCGTACAACGAGTCTGTATTGTGTTATCAAGCATGCAGAATACTATGGTTTTACTATTTACAGTCGAACTTGTCTACATTATAGCTTTTCATGGGGTTTCAATTTTTTTACGATTGACGAACTTGATTTCCAAAATGTAGTGAGTTTTCATTGTTCGGTTATTGAAAGCTTGCAGGGCATCAGGAATGGTCTATAGTATACTTTTTCCAATAGGCTGAATACTATGGTTTGGTTATCTAAAGTCCAACACGAATATTTCGTACCATACGAGACGTTTTCAACGGGCATAGGGTCATTGAACCCGATTGCCAGAATATAGTCTTCAGTGGTTTGTTACTTATTGCGTACAGGGCATCAAGAAGTCTATATATAGGTTTTTAGGCATACTGAAACGTTGGTTCGGTTATCTAGATGCTAGCACGAATATTTCTTGTATTTTCAGTTGTTTTCTATTGGCTTAGGGTCGACGAGGTTTTAGAGTTGTCAATGGGTTCAGGATTTCACAGGTTTTAGTGTAGTATATCCATCGAACACAAAGCCTGTTACAAGTGATTACAAAGTGCCCACTTGATGAATCCACACTTGCTCCGTTTCACCCTCGCTTGCGAGGTACTAGTTAATGTTGGTGGATTAGCAACTGGGATTGTCAAAACTCACAATTTACAAAATTTTGGATGATGCTATTGCTATGGTAAGACAATAAATACATATGGACCACGCTAACGTCATGCCACTACTAACATCCATATTTAAAGGATTACGTGTTGGCTCACTTAGGCATGTGTTATATGTCGTTCTTGATAGTTTCGCTAAAAGACGTTTGTCCATTTATTTACGTACCCTCTCCCTTTTTGTTTGTTAGCTTTCATCCAAAGTTTCAAGAATATTATAGTCTTTCGATGATAACTTTAGATTCTAAAAGACCACTATAAGAGTCTACACACCTTTGTCTTTGCCCTCTTACTATTGCTTATTATTATCTATCTATCTTAGATTATAAAGAAGGCTTCGGAGGAAAATTTGGTGTCCAAACCGAACGACAAGACAAAACTGCGCTCGGCTATGAACACCGAGAACAGCTTGCTCAACATGAATCGCAAAAAGGTAGATATATGTTTTGTAGAGGGGAATTACAGCGAATCTCTCGCGAACAACATTCACGAGAAAGGTAGTATTATTCGCGAAAAATTAAGAGTATTGTTCAGGTGCTTTTCATTATTAACGATTTGCTTTTGTTTCTGTTCGTAGCTGTACACCACAACATTTATGGCGATCGACTCGAAAATGTTATTATGTCCCGTAACAATTATAGTGAACATGAATTTGCTAACAATTTAATATTTGGACTTATAGTTTTTGCCAGAAATGATCGCTGTGTCCTTTCGAGACTTGTTTGATTTTCGTTCGAAAACTATATTTAAAAAATGTTTTTAAATGCCCAGGTGAACGTGTTTGCATGTCTTGAACATCAGTTCGAACACTGACCGAGAGTGCCTGTTAAGTCTGTAATCGAACAAGTAAAGGAATGAGTATTAAAGTTCAAACAACCTTTAACACAATAATTAAAATTTTAAAACTGTTTTATAAGTTGGAAATGCGTTCGAAAACTAGTTTTCGTCAAACTGTTCGAAAAGTGTTGGATGTGCTCTCGATGTCTGTTCGTTCGAAACACGACAGCCATTATGGCAGAGAGTGTATACTATGTTGTGTAGATATTTCCGTTATCCACTTAACAGCACAAAACTAGCAGGCATAAATCTGACAGTTCTCTCTATATTGCCCTTGATGTACTGGCTTCACCAAACTACCAAAATTATACATGGTTGTCCTCTCCATTCGGCACTGTGTAACTGAAAATACCTGGGTGGAAAACTGAAAATACCCATTCCTAAGTTCATTTGCGGTTCCGACAGTTACGCTGGCGGACCATAAAGTACGGGAACAGACAGAAAACGTGACGTGTGTAATTTAACGACTGAATTCAATAGTTATTGTGCACATCATGGTGTATGTATATTATGACGGAAAAAGTTGTAAATTTTTAGCCAAAATGGGTCCAAATTTTAGCGTACCAGATAAAAATTCGCTAATTTTTCGTCACGTAATAAATAATGTTACTGTGGTCTGAAATGTATCTGGGGGAGGGGTCAGTGTACCTGTTTCCTATAGTTACGGACAAAATTAACTTCGCAAAAAACGCACACGCATCCACGCAAATGTATTTAAACACATTTGCGCTCGTGTAAGTTTAACCGCGTTTGCTTGGGTTTGCGTTTAAACGTGTTTGCATACATGTGAGTGCACAACTCTGTCGGTGACTGTATCTGGAGAAGCCACGCATTAGAAGGCAAAGTGTCAGCTTGTCACCATTAAATAATGAATAAACACCTATCCCAGAAACTATTTAATTAGATAGTCTCATTATAATTGTGCAAGTTAACCAGTCGGTTGTCAAAAACATAAATTAAAGTTTAATTCAATAAACGTTTTGATAATCCAAATAACAATATAATAACCTCCGACGCTTGTTTTGCTTTAAAATCTGGCCATATTGCGGTTCCGAACAGCATATTAATTTAGGATTGACATAGTTTTACTTAAGTTTGTAAGTAATCCGACCCCATTAGTGTACGATTCTGTATTAGTTACGGACAAAAATAAAAGCGAATATTTCGCGAAAAACTCGTGTATTGTTTGCAAAGTTTAATATCTGGTGTTCAGTCGCTTGTCGCGAATTTATCACGAACAACATTTTGCTTTTATTTTGTCCTCACTGTATCTGGCCAAATGAACCATTGTCTTATGACTATGTCATGAATATTGCGTTCAAACCCGTAGAAGCGACAATCGGCGACGCTGTTGATTTTTTAAAGGTTGTTGATATGCTTACCACTAGAGAAGAGAAAGAACTAGATTTTCGAGCTTTTTCTGTTGAAGTTCTTAATTTTGTATGACAAAAATAGAATTTTATTCGTAAGTCAGCGGATATTTTGACGTGTTCTGTAATATTATTATTATTAATCTTTTTTATTATAGTTTACGAAGGACTTGGATTAGAAATCATCTGCACTGGGTACCGGTATAATTGTTGTTGAGCAAAGTTTTTGTAATTTCTCTGTTTTTACGGGGCGAAAGCTTAAAATGCCAAATTTGTTGGAAAAATTCACATTTTAAGCCAAAATTTTAAAACTATGACAGCATAAAAATCATAAAATTGTACAGAGTATTTTAACATGACCTTGTTGGACCTTCACTATATATTCTTGTTTATGCAGCTAAACTTTGTAGCTTAATACTGAATGCATTCATTAGGTTTATTATAGCAAACGGACCCATTAATATCATTGTGTAGTATTCAAGGAATAACCGGAACCAGCAACCGGAACCGTCCATTTAAACCGGATCCGGAACCGGAACCGGAACCTGGTCTTCGAACTTTATATATAGTAAAACAGATGACGGAGGAAATGAAGGTATAGTGGATTCAAAATGCATTAAAAATAACTTTTACATTAAAGTTAATGTATTGCGATGGTATTATTGCCTTTCTGAAACTTTAAAGAGACTGAGGAAGCTAATAATGTTTATTTATCGATCAAATATGTCGGTTTTTGGACATTCAGAGCAAAAAATGTCTTCAACCATACACCATTGCGTATACTGCGTCAAATCGAATGTGCTTGCAAAGCTTGGAGCGTAGAATACACACTTTCGCTCTGTCTCCAGTGGCCTCCCTTTACTACACATACCTTTGTTGCATGTTCTTCTGTAGGAAACTTAAAATTATTGGTTTATATGATTCTAAGAGAAAATAATGGATAGAAGGTAATTTTCTGATCAGTGGTCAGAGACACTGTTTAGGCTAGCCTTGGACAAACAGTGCCCGTCAGTTGATGATAATAATGATAACTTTCTGATCAGAATGCTATAAATGAGACACACTGTGATGCTGCTCGCGCAGTTTCAATAAATACAGTTCATTGCCAAGAAAGCAGTTTATTGCTGCGTTGCATATAACGTTAGTTTACTTCAATTTAACTGATTTACCAAGTTTACAAGCGCACTGGCGGGTGCTTGACGCAATTTATGTTAGCCAAGCATACCCTAAGTACTTCTGCGTAAGCCATACTCTGTTACCGAGTTGGACCGGTTTAATTCAAACGTATCCCACAGACTTCTGGATGTGTAAAATAGCAGCTACAAGCATCGACCTGGCTTTGATTTAACAAGCTCCTGCAGGTTATTATGAAAAATTCCTGCTCAAATTATGTGCCCTACTTACGTTTCATACGACAAATTGGTTAGTTAATCTTTTCTTTTGCTTGGTTGTATTGGAGCTTGATCATTATATATGATCATCAATATATATTACATATGTTTGGATTACAGGATGAAGCAAAAAACGTGAAAAATTTCAAACAAAATTTTCAAACCGGAATTCCGGTTCCGGTATGGTTTTTGCCCTTTGCCGGAACCGCAACCGGAACACGATTTTCGCCGGAATCGGAATTCCGGTTACTCCCTGGTATTATTGTATGAACTTGTATGTGTGATCAACCACATTAAAAATGGAAACAGCAATCTATTTGAGATTTCTGTATCCGTAGCGGGATGCGTTTTCTTTCTCGTTGACTTTGGACTTCGAACTACGACGCTAATGTAATGCATTTCCAACATTCCGACAGCAAAAAGTGACACCAAATGCCTAACTTAAAAAGCGTTAAGTAAATAAGAGATTTTCTTTGATGTTATAAAAACAATGTTCCAATACTACGCTACAACGTAATAAGTCGAACATGCAAAATTGTCGCGCAGTATTAAAAATACTATAAAGGATATGTTGTACCTCATCAAGCTCTTATACGTACGTATGTACCTAAATCAATTATACTCAAGTTTCTGTGGACCTTGACGTTTAAGTTTTTTCAGACAGTTTCTGTTCAGTTCAATGCCCAAGTAAGCAAACTGAAATATGAAACGATGTTGCTTCATATAATTAAGGCTTGCTAACATGGTCAAACTTTTTGCTCAAAATTTCACTGGAATCTGTTATTGAAGAACGCTGTAATTGCCCGGCTTGAAATTTTGAGCTCAGAATTTTCATGATATGGTAATAATAAAGTGTCCCTGATTGGCTGAAGTAATATTCTATAAAATTTTGCACAGTGTTCACACATTCAGAACCAGTAAAAATGGTATAAAGATGTTTTCAAACTTTGATCAAAATTTGAGCTCAAATCTTAAGCAAAGTATTATTTGAGCGTGTGAACACTTTATTTTCTATATTTAAGATTATAACAGAGGGTTTGGTGGAAAATACGGCGTTGAAAGTGATCGCGTTGATAAGGTAATATAATGACATTTGATATTGTTAAAATTTGTTTTGACTGTACAGTGATAAAGCACACGTAAATGAAAAACTATAGTAATCACGCTTTAAAAGCCTCAAAATTTCGAGTAGCTGGTGAACATTTTATAGCTGAGCTTTAAGTTCGCATAATTCTAGTCAATAGCATATAGGTCATTAGTTTCGCCATGAGCGACCCGCGCAATTGATCGTGGTGACATATTTGACCTTCGATATGTGGTACAGTGCCCGCAAAAAGTTACTGCCGCTCGCTCCCGATTCACTCGAAATAAATTTGTTTTAAAAATCGAATTTCTTATTGATTAAAATAGTTTCGAAATCTCGAGCGGTCCACTCGCTCGCTCGGTGTGCGGCGGTCATTTCTGGTGTGTACTGCAGTATTTTTTGAATGCATGGATATTAAACAGTAGTTTATAATGCGCTACACTCGATGGAAACTATTCGCGATGATTGTCCTGTGATTATTTTCAACAGGCTCAATCTGCAAAACACAAATGCAGTGACGATTTGCGTACACATCATTGTGGCAGTTACCGATATTACAAGCCAGAGTTTGGACTAAAAACTATAGATTGCTGTGGATTATAATGGACAAAAGTTATTTACGTCCGAAATGTTATCTAGTATGTGACGGGCAGCATACTAGTGCATTTTAAAATTTCAGGTGGCCGTTGGCTGGGATACGCCGGAGTCGGAATCCCGTTCGAAGCCTTCCGCGAAACCCGAAGTGCCTTCGGAAAAAGGACGAGCTTCGAATTTACGATCACGATTCGAGCAATTGGCTACCGCCGATCCGGACGTAAGATTAGTGTGGCTGTTTTGAGTTTGACAACTATAATATTTCTTGTTTCGTGACATATTTTACGACAGGAATAAAATATTTCGTTCCATATTTCAACAGATGACTTTCGCCACATTTTCAGAGAAAAATGCAATACCAAGAACTTCAAACCTTAAATTTAGTTCCAGAAATATTTTCTTATATTTACGGTCATTTCGGTGAGCGGTGCGCGCAGTTTTTATATAACTCTTTTTCGTCAAATCTGGGGTTGCTGATACGGCAAACTAATTTTGAGGAATACATAATTATATTACACACATGAGGAAATAATTTTAGTTAACTTTTGTCTTCCATCTTTCTTACAACATGTGGAGCCGTAAATTGCGACAGCGAATGTTAATGTTTCTTGCGGCATCATTCCATACCTGCACAACGTGCTAACGATGTCACAACATATAGTGCTCAAACTAGCTGCTGTTTATTTTCATTAATATTTCATCAGTGCAGCGGATATGCCTTTTTATTGTTTACATGCGGAAAACCCCCTGTGAGACTCAGTGTGCTTGTGAATAAAGGTTATATTCTTTTGTAGGCGGAACTCAAACGGATTCAAAATCAACAAGAACGCCGGAAACAGGAAGATTTGAAGGTTCAAGCTCAACTAAAGCAGGTGGAGGAGGTATATAATTAAGATTACAACGCCTAAGTTTTGTTCTAGTAGACTCATTTCAGATTACGTCGTCAGAGACTACACATTAGCCCGCAACGTTCGTTGATTTACTAATAGTGGTGACTGTGCTGGATTACTGTGAGGGTTGCCTTCATCAAATACAGCGATAATCACGGCCATTTTGGAAGTCGTCAATAGTACTGGTTTATTTCCGACGAATTAGAAACTCTCATAAAATAATGTATTCTGTTGGCGAAGACTTATGCGATTGCTAAAATTTTTGTACTTTAATGGTATCTGAATAGAAATTTGTTGTCATATATCTTGTCCACCGCTTTTGAACCGTTAAAAATCTCTTCTTCATGTAAAGCTAAGAATTTAATTAGGTTCTTTAACTAGTCATACACTATACGCTGCAAATAAGCTTTTTCATTCGGCTATGGTTCGATTTTTATTAGAGAAGTGATAGATTTTGTTCGTAACGTATTCGAATTGAACTACCGTTCTAAATTTTTAGCGCGCATTTAAAAAATGATTTGAAGTTAGCTCGATATTGATTCGCGGACAAAGAAATTTTAGTCGATTTCTTTGTATGTCTTACCGGAAGGTTTTGGTTTCGTTCGAAACTCGACGGTTATTTTGGGTAGTACTGCGCCTTATCGAAAATGATAATCTGTTCTTTTTCCATAGAGCAAAGCGGAGGCAAACGAATCATAATTCCGTTAAAATACTGTGAGCTCAAAATTTTCTGTAGGCTATATCTGACAAGGATAATAATATAATCGATCGAAAACCTGAGCATAAAATCGCGGAATTGCATAAATTTGATACAACAACTTCCGTTCTATTCATCATATGTTTGCTTTTTACGTTTAGGATCGACAGAAAAAATTGAAAGAAGCGGGATATGATGCTTCGCCGTCCCCTGAACCACCGGTGAGTCTAATTAATTTTTCAAATATACAAACATACTAATGCGTTAAAATTTGACGCAATAGCGCAAAATTACGACGAGAAAGTAGCTTTGTTCTGTTCGAAGCTCACAGCTATGTGTCACTTCATAGGAAACGGTTTATTGGGATTTTTAATTGTAATACCAAATTCATTGTCCAAAATGTAACGGCCACAATACAATACTGCACTCTTTGTGTTCGTAGAAACGAAACGCTAAATCCCATTGCTTACATGGTTGAAATTTGAGACAAGTTTATTAACTAGTGACTGTAGCGTGCTTTTTTATGATGTTAGCAGATCACCGGTATGCATTTGTTCACACCAGCCCCTCGTGTTTTACAGTACAGCTATTTTAATGGTTTACTTCTCGCAGATTTCATTATTGCACGTTTATTTAGCTTATACGTTCTTTCTTTCGTTAATATAATCTTCGGTACTGAATATTCTGTACTTATACTACTATTTGGACGTTAAATTAAATACATACGAAAATGAACGATATAGCAATTGAACGATATTCACTGTTGAATACTATCGAATTTTGCGTAAATATAAGTGTATTAGAATATACATTGATTGGTCCGAAACGAACGCCAATCGATGAATCCGAACTTAGTGAAATAGAAAGCTAAATATTAATTTTTTATAGCATAATCGAACACGTTTGATTAAATTCAGATGGTGATTTTTATCTTATTTTAGTCGATGTGTAGTTCAGTCAACGGGAACTAAGTTTCGTTTGAGTGTTCGGTGTTTAATCCCATTTTCAGCTGCAACATAGACTTTTTATGTATCAAATAAAAAGTACATATCCGTGTTTGTTTCTAATTTTCAGCGTTCACCAACAAAATCGGGTATAAGGCCAGGTGCGGTTCAGCTGCTGCCTACACCAGCCACCAATGATGCCCTCGGTGGTGACAGCTATGCAGTCAAAGACGATAATCGCGTTCCTGTCGAGCAGCCTACCAGTCCGGTTGGTTAATTTTTGTCTTTGGGTTCATCTTGTGATTAATGAGTTTTCGTAGGCTGAGTAGCTTTTTATTAAACGCGATCTTACTAATTGTTTTCATAAGCGCTACATACACATCGTTAATAGTACAAAGCACGTGTTGCGTAGAAAATAACTGCGTGCTTGCAATGACCAAAAGTGGTAATTTTTCAATAATTTGCGTGATATTATTGAAGAAGACATAACTTTTTACCGGAAAATCATAGAGAAGCGCTGGCTCGATTTTTGAAAACAGCCCCTAATTTTTTACAAAAGTAAAAGTTTAGCCCAATTTGGCCAGTCATAAATATTCTGTTAAAGTTGATGGACTTTACCCTTTTAATTCGTATCGTTTGACGAAATAGTATATGTACGTGTTTTTGATATAACGAAAATGTGGAAGCCAAGTTTAATATAGAATTTATGAAATTAATCTACCCAGAGTGTGAAAAACGATTTCTCAAATGCATGCAAGAAAATGAGTGTAAATAAAACCTACATTAGAAACTGCAGTTCAAAACACATTATTGGTGATTACTACATTGTGAGGGCATTTTGTCCCACAAAATTGTAAACTATGCTGGTGTTAATGATTTTCAATGATGCTTAATAAGTCCAGGTAACAGATATAAAGTCTTTACGGTATGCTCCGACAGCCGGTGTCTGCAATGCGAAGTTTATGTACGAAAGTAATTTAGTTTTCGAGAATGATTTTTGGCTCACTAATCTGTGTGAGTAATTTCCAGGCAACTGAGTTTAATTGATAGCGAGCATTCAACGTACCAAAAAATTTATATGATTGTAAACGCTCCGAAATCGATACACGACCAACCAAAACCAAACTATGTTAACTTAATCAGGTAGGTTGAGCCTAAAACTGGTGAAACTCCTAAAACATAATGTGTTTAGTTATCTTGACCCTGTATAGCACAACCACCGAAGTCAACGTACCTGAAAACCTGTATAGACTATTTCACATGCACTAAAACCAATGCACAACAAAACTAATTGGTACAGGCTATATTTTTAAAATTGTTTGGTCGTTCCTAAACTGTCGAAACTCGTAAAAAACGCAGGATATAATCATGCAGGACTTTAAGTAACAAAAGCATCGTAATCATTGTGCTTCATAGCGCAATAGCCACTCGTTGTACGGTAAACACGCGAATTACGGAATATTAAAATCTATATTTATGGCGAACGGTTACGAATCGTATACACACCAGTGGGTGCCCGGAACCGAAATTAGCTTGAACCAAAACCATAAAAGTAATAGTTTTTACTCACAACTGGAACTGAAACCGGAACCTTGCCTCAAATATCGATAGGAATAGTGTTTTCTGCTCTTACGGTTCAGTTTGATAGGTAATTTGACTAAGAAAACCTCTATTTCAAATTCGTCCATGCAAATATCTAAAATACGTAGAACCGGAACTTCGATTCCGGCTAATTTCCGCAGTCGCTATAAAAATAATTTTGAGTTATGGCGAGGATTGCAGTACTTGATGGGAACATGATTCTTTGCTGATGGTTTATAATGTGAAAACATTAACCCTTTGTTGCTTTTACGAGGCTGCGACGGTCTTGTTTCCTGATTTATATCTGCTGACTCCGGAATTCGGCACAGGTTATAAATGAGGTTATATTATTTATTTTGACATTGTCCTTTTTTCAACGATTTTCTGTTCTCAGTATTTCAGTATGCTTACGACGGGCCTCCAGTTGCTATTCCTGTCTTTCCGGGTGCTGAGAAATCTCCACCGCCTGCTGTTACTGAGCCACGTAAGTGCACATAAAATTAGCTGGTTATTGCTTTCGGTTCACTAACAGCGTAGTGTACAATATTGGAAGCCCTTGACTTTCTAGTGATCTATTGCTGTATGAGCTTCGGAGTTTGTAAAAAATACAGAATTCAACAATTTGAAACATAAATAAATTTCTCGTTGACCCCAAGACGTGAGTCGGCGCACCGTAGCAATATAATAATTCTAACCATTCCCGAAAATTCGTATTTTTTCGAAATTTATCTAGTAACGATTTGCTTTTTGCAAGCTTGACTATTCAGTATTCGCTTAGTTTATTGGCTAAAACAAAACTGTTTTTCCTCCTACCTGACTACGTTTACCGCAGTAAGGTGGAAACTTATCATGTTAATCTAAATATATAATGTGTCACAATTGAAAATATTACGCGGAAATAATAATTTGGGTTGATTTTGAAAACGTGGGCCGTCATTCCGAATTGCCATCCAAACAAGAGCTCTTAAAAGTTGTCAAATCTGCCAATTCAACTGGACCTATTTGTATTCTGTCACAGCTGATTATGTAAACCCTCGTTCAATGTATAAACAACTACTACAATAACTGGAGTTGTGCATATTTTCTACGTGTTCTTATACTCACACAGCAATGTGATAAGTCTTTGTAGTGCTGATTATTGAAGTTATATTTTACCGGAATCTAGCTATTGCAATGCATTTATATTTAATGGTAGTGTGTTTTTTCTGGAATGCCATTTTGTATTTTTGAATAAATTCATAATTGAAAGACAAGATGAAAATAATTTTGCTATAGAAATTATGTTCGGTTTCGACAAGGTTTTTGGTGTCTTATATAAATTCGAAAAAAATACGAATTTTCGGAATGGTTAGAATTATTATATTGCTACGGTGCGCCGACTCACGTCTTGGGGTCAACGAGAAATTTATTTATGTTTCAAATTGTTGAATTCTGTATTTTTTACAAACTCCGAAGCTCATACAGCAATAGATCACTAGAAAGTCAAGGGCTTCCAATATTGTACACTACGCTGTTAGTGAACCGAAAGCAATAACCAGCTAATTTTATGTGCACTTACGTGGCTCAGTAACAGCAGGCGGTGGAGATTTCTCAGCACCCGGAAAGACAGGAATAGCAACTGGAGGCCCGTCGTAAGCATACTGAAATACTGAGAACAGAAAATCGTTGAAAAAAGGACAATGTCAAAATAAATAATATAACCTCATTTATAACCTGTGCCGAATTCCGGAGTCAGCAGATATAATCCAGGAAACAAGACCGTCGCAGCCTGTAAAAGCAACAAAGGGTTAAATGATTTCACATTATAAACCATCAGCAAAGAATCATTGTTCCCATCAAGTACTGCAATCCTCGCCATAACTCAAAATTATTTTTATAGCGACTGCGGAAATTAGCCGGAATCAAAGTTCCGGTTCTACTGTAAGTTAGATATTTGCATGGACGAATTTGAAATAGAGGATTTCTTAGTCAAATTACCTATCAAACTGAACCGTAAGAGCAGAAAACACTATTCCTATTGATACTTGAGGCATGTTTCAGGTTTCAGTTCCAGTTGTGAGTAAAAACTATTACTTTTATGGTTTTGGTTCAAGCTAATTTCGGTTCCGGGCACCCCACTGGTGTGTATACGCTTCGAAAATTATCGCCATAAATATAGATTTTAATATTCCGTAATTCGCGTGTTTACCGTACAACTAGTGGCTATTGCGCTATGAAGCACAATGATTACGATGCTTTTGTTACTTAAAGTCCTGCATGATTATATCCTGCGTTTTTTACGAGTTTCGACAGTTTAGGAACGACCAAACAATTTTAAAAATATAGCCTGTACCAATTAGTTTTGTTGTGCATTGGTTTTAGTGCATGTGAAATAGTTGATACAGGTTTTCAGGTACGTTGACTTCGGTGGTTGTGCTATACAGGGTCAAGAAGACTACAAACATTATGATTTAGCAAGTTTCACCAGTTTTAGGCTCAACCTACCTGATTAAGTTAACATAGTTTGGTTTTGGTTGGTCGCCTACCCAATTTTGGAGCGTTTACAATCATATAAATTTTTTGGTACGTTGAATGCTCGCTATCAATTAAACTCAGTTGCCTGGAAATTACTCACACAGATTAGTGAGCCAAAAATCGGTCTCGAAAACTAAATTACTTTCGTACATAAACTTCGCATTGCAGACACCGGCTGTCGGAGCATACCGTAAAGACTTTATATCTGTTACCTGGACTTATTAAGCATCATTGAAAATCATTAACACCAGCATAGTTTACAAATTTTGTGGGACAAAATGCCCTCACAATGTAGTAATCACCAATAATGTGTTTTGAACTGCAGTTTCTAATGTAGGTTTGATTTAACATAATTATTCTTGCATCAACATTTTGAGAAATCGTTTTTCACACTCTGGGTAGATTAATTTCATAAATTCTATATTAAACTTGGCTTCCACATTTTCGTTATATCAAAAACACGTACATATACTATTTTTCGTCAAACGATACGAATTAAAGGGGTAAAGTCCATCAACTTTAACAGAATATTTATGACTGGCCAAATTGGGCTAAACTTTTACTTTTGTAAAAAATTAGGGGCTGTTTTCAAAAATCGAGCCAGCGCTTCTCTATGATTTTCCGGTAAAAAGTTATGTCTTCTTCAATAATATCACGCAAATTATTGAAAAATTACCACTTTTGGTCATTGCAAGCACGCAGTTACTTTCGACGCAACACGCGCTTTGTACTATTAACGATGTGTACTTAGCGCTTATGAAAACAATTAGTAAGATCGCGTTCTTTAATAAAAAAGCTACTCAGCCTACGAAAACTCTATTAATCACAAAGATGAACCCAAAGACAAAAATTAACCAACCGGAGTGGTAGGCTGTCTCTACAGGAACGCGATTATCGTCTTCCTAACTGCATAGCTGTCACCACCGAGGGCATCATTGGTGGCTGGTGTAGGCAGCAGCTGAACCGTACCTGGCCTTATACCCGATTTTGTTGGTGAACGCTGAAAATTAGAAACAAACACGGATATGTACTTTTTATTTGATACATAAAAAGTCTATGTTGCAGCTGAAAATGGGATTAAACACCTAAAACACTCAAACGAAACTTAGTTCCCGTTGACTGAACTACACATCGACTAAAATAAGATAAAAATCACCATCTGAATTTAATCAAAAACGTGTTCGATTATGCTATAAAAAATTAATATTTAGCTTTCTATTTCACTAAGTTCGGATTTATCTGATTGGCGTTCGTTTCGGACCAATCAATGTATATTCTAATACACTTATATTTACGCAAAATTCGATAGTATTCAACAGGTGAAAACCGTTTAATTGCTATATCGTTCATTTTCGTATGTATTTAATTTAACGTCCAAATAGTAGTATAAGTATAGACTATTCAGTACCGAAGATTATATTAACGAAAGAAAGAACGTATAAGCTAAATAAACGTGCAATAATGAAATCTGCGAGAAGTAAACCATTAAAATAGCTGTACTGTAAAACACGAGGGGCGCGGCTAAACAAATGCATACCGGTGATCTGCTAACATCATAAAAAAAGCACGCTACAGTCACTAGTTAATAAACTTGTCTCAAATTTCAACCATGCAAGCAAAATGGGGATTTAGCGTTTCGTTTCTACGAACACAAAGAGTGCAGTATTGTATTGTGGCCGTTACATTTTGGACAATGAATTTGGTATTACAATTAAAAATCC
>JASANE010007928.1:0-13508 GCA_030248225.1 Trileptium ribeirensis
ATATATATGATATATATAATTATATAATATATACATATGTATATATATGTATATATATGATATATATATAATATATACATATATATTAATCACCGAGTGGGACTATTTTTTCCACAACATTAAACTCAAACCTTAGCAATGTGCACTTCATGCAATGCAACCCTCAAGCCAATATGATTAAAACCGATTGATGTCCTTTGAGACGCACCTGACTCTGTCTTTGACAATTTGCACAAACGACACTGTAATTCAGAAAACCTGTAGATCTTATCAAGACATCCAAAATATTTTTCGATACGAAGCCTGTATTTCTAGTTATACCTATATATTGACAATGTTTTGTCTCTACAGGTGACACAAATTTAACCTGGTACCTTTTCTAAACGGAACGTTTTACCCATTTGGACGATTAGACGGTCAGACCCATACTAACAATTATATCGGCATATTAAAGGTCCGACCGGAGACACTGTATCAATTCGCTCCCGAGGTTATTCTCATCTGATCACTAGTATCGACTGACGGGAATGGAAAATTTACTAAACCGATTTAGATCAAAGATTGACACAGCATAGTTTTTAGCATTGGCACTACTCAAACCCTCTGATCATCTAAGGAAACAAAGCAACCATAGTTGGTGTAAATTTTGCCAATTGTAATTCCCACATATTAAATAGACTTCCTTTAGTTCAGACTTTGTATAATCATTATGTTGAGAAGAAATCCTGTTATTCGCACCAAAATCAGGCTTACCCAAAAAAACTTACTGAACGCTAATCGATATCCGGACAACAGCTTGACCACGTCAGCTTAAATTGAAATAAAGTTAAAACAAGAAACGGAACAGATAATTTAAACTTGAAATCGCCACAGTTCACGTTTACAGATTTTACTATTGTAAATTATATGCTGTTTTTTGGGAAGTCATACGCCCAAAATAAAAACAATGTTAAAACATTGCAAGTTTTAACACTATAAATACTTTAACACAATAATAAACTAAATGTCGCGCCAAATAATCCAGCTCGATTGGAACAATATTATTAACCTCACTAGGGCATGCAACTTATCTACAAAAACCGAACAGGGTTGGTTGGTTGGCTATACCCGAAACAGTTTCGATCTAATTTTGATTGAGCTTTGAACCTAATTTCAGAGATATGAAAAAATATTTTTGATATTCATGGAGTCACAGTGTGCTAACAGACTATTATTGCCTCAAGTGAGAGCCTGTTTAAGGGCAATGTTTGAGTAAAAAGTCAGTCTTAGAAACACTAACGGTTCCCTTTTTCGAAAACAGGGCCATCGGGAATCGTTTGTGGCAAAAAACATTGCGTAAACAGAATCGGCAATCCAAATGGATGTCGGCTAAACCAACACTCAGCATAAACTAATCTCTTCCTGTCAAGCACAGAAGTCATATAGTACATGAAGCTGTGGAAACCCTGACCAATTTCCCCCACTGAGACTCGCACGCCCTCTTTCGTGCTGGGAGGTTAAGGCTCGGAAAACATTTTTTTTGAAATTACATATATATATTTTATGCAATATTAATGGAAAGACGAAGAAAATTATGAGGGAAAAGTGGGATTAAGAATCCGAGCTACAGAGTTGTCATGTCTTAGAGGGATTAGGAATCCGAGCTACGGCGTTGTCAAGTCTTACTGGGATTAAGAATCCGAGCTACAGCGTCGTCAAGTCCTAGCGGGATTAAGCATCCGGGCTACAGCATCGTCTAGTCATGGCGGGATTAAGCATCTGAGCTACAGCGTCGTCAAATCTTAGCGGTTCGGTAAGTGAGCGCGAATTCATGCCAAACAGTGCGTGGTCAGCTGATCGCGCCGACAACAGTATTATTTAACGGTAGTCTCAAAAGACAGACTAATTAAAAAAGCATGTTGTTAAAAATAGTTTACCTATATACGATCGTTAAGAATAATCGTCAAGAACTTAAGTTAATGTGCTTTACTATACTTACCGTAAACATCAAGAAGGTACCAGGATTTCTTATAGCATATTAGGTTCATATCTCTCCATAAAATTCCGCGCTTTAGATCGTTCCCAACATAGCCATTCCAAGCGAAAAAGCAGTATTTGGTTGTAAGATAACAATGTTTATAACACCGATACCCAATGCAATATTCACGCATTTCCTGCTCCGTTTCAATTTGAAAATAGCTTTCGACGTTGAAATAATTGCTGTATGGGCATACTTGTTTGCATTCTTCTAAAAATCATATATATGTATACTTTGGACTGACATGATATACTTATAAGCCTCATACTTTTAGGAATTATAACCGAATATATAAATACATATTTACTTTAACAAAATGTCTGATAATCGACTTAATTTGACTGGACGAATAAAACTGCAGTACGACTGTAATCACCTAACCAAATAGTAATATTACCGAATACCATACGAATGCCCCTGTTCTAAACTGTATGCGTTGACATCTGGTCTGGTAGATTTTTTGGGCGCTCTCTTTCTATGGTATTGTGCATTTAGACAACTATCTAATGATGCTGCGAAATGAATTTTATCTAAATATACAACAGCCGCAAAATATTGACAGGCTTCACTTTGTATAGTGCGCCGCGCCTCCTCATTTTGGTATGGCTGTCCGCAGTTGGTTGGGTGAAACCTTTTCTGACTATTGTCTGGGGCTCTGAAGCCCTGTAGACAGGCCTGCTAGTTGTCCTGATCTAAACCCTCCTGGCTTCTCTGTAGGGAGTATTGAAGCAGAATGTATACAAGCTCAAACAACAAACCCTGATGTGCTTGAAAGAGGCTCTATCGGTGAAGCTTTCCCTTCTGGAGCCTGAGATGATTTGAAAAGTCTGCCGAAGTGTGCGTTTTTGACTGGAAGAAAGCATTGATTCTGGAGGCGATCAGCTTCACATACGTAAAGCGTTATTCAGCAAAAACCTACGTTATATATGAGAATACGGGCATAAGGAAAAGCTTTTATATATGTTTGTTATTTGGTGTGATGGGTCACTTTAATGTTGAGGTATATATCATTAAGTAGTAGGGGAGTGACCTTCCTAAGGTTAAAACCCTCAAACCAAATCTACCCCCTTGAAGATCCATTACAAGTCACAATCAAAATTTGATCAGAATTTGACCGAAACATGGACATGTGAGCGTGAACGCAGCTTCAAAAAAATTTAGAATACTAAAATGCAGTAAGAAATTACAAGAAAGTAGCATTGGCATTGTTGATTGGAATTCTAACTGCTTTCGACTATACCGACTGCAGTTGCGAATAGTTAAATGCATTCCAGTAACTCATCGATTTCAGTGAATGGATACAGATATTGAGCTCCACTCACTCGATTCCGGTTACTTCGTTCTATTTGTCACGATAGCCGAGCAACAGCTCCTAAACATACCTTCGAATGTGGCTCACAAACGTGCAAAGCTAACTCATTCATTGGTATCCGCTTGTTAAACATTGCACGACATACAAATTATTAATGTTTTTCCAACTTCCGTTGGGCTTTAGTGCATCAAATTGAGCAAAATACCAATTTTTTTGGGTTAAATCTACAGCTTTATAAAAATTCATAGCTTATTTTAGTATTGTGTAGCAAAGATGTATGTCTCTATTTGTGCCTTTAACTGCTTTTGGACATGTCCAAGCTACGACTACTAACACTGCAATCCAATTCTTTTCGTTTTCTGCATTCCCGATTACCGTTGGGCCTTTACTCCACTAAAATCAAAAGAACTACGTAACTATTTTTGTACCAAAACCCCAGCTTTATAAAAAATGGTAATTCATCACACTATTTTGCCGAAACTATATAGTGCGCTAGTTTTGCCTTTTGCAACTTTTGTCTGTGCCCAATCCGACGGTGCAAACGAATTTCTATTCTTTTCTGAATTATACATTGTGACGTTTAATAAATTGATAATTTTATTAAATAGCCAGGCTTCAAAATTTGCAATTATAGTTGCTTTTGTTTTGGCTTTTTCCAATTATCATTTTAAAGTTCAATTTTTACGATAGTGGCGAAATCGCTGAACGAGGTGCTTAGTATTATACTTTGAAGCGGTTAATATAGTGACATAATTATTAAGCAGCTGTGCAGTAAGTTATCGCATTATGTTTTTTTATTTGGTTCTGTTTGTTTTTTCAGATATTAAACCCCAGTTTTTATGGAAGTTAGGAATTCACTGACCGAGGCGCTTATATTTTAAGGCGGTTCATATAGTGGCACAATCATTACACAGCTACGCAGTAAGTTATCGAATTATGGTTTTTTATTTGGTTCTATCTGTTTTTTCAGATATTAAACTCCAGTTTTTATTGGGAATTCGCTGACCGAAGCGTTTAGTATTTCCAACTACCGTAGGTAGCAGAGCTGGAGCAGAGTCACTTAAAGTGACCAGGTCAGCGCAGTGACCCGAAGAGCCGATGACCCGGTTGGACTAATGACCCGGTGACCCGGTTTTAATAAATCATGCTCTTGGCCATACATGCCGGCAGGAGGGTAGCGGGGTAACCCCCTGAGGTCCGGGCCCCCTCCTCCCCGAGGCGGAAAAGCCAGGGGGTAACCCCCCCTGGGGCTGGGGTGCGCAGCACACCCCCCCCGAAGGGGGGCTTGGCAGCTCCTCGACGAGTTTCGAAGAAAGACCTTAGCTACCAAAAATTAGGTAACGAATTGATTCTTCGAAAAGGGTTTGTATTTTAATAATTTTTCTGCAAATACTGCACTGATACGCTAACAATGTGGCTGCGAGGACCAAAAAAAGGCCCTCACGACTAACCCCCTCAGGAAAATTTTGCCGGCCAGGGGGGTTACCCCCTGGGATGGCCACGATCCCCCCCGTGGGGGCCTCTACTCCCCCTGACATGACCGACCGCCGACATGTATGCATTTGGCTGAAAAGCACAGCACTAATGCTACTCATAGTTGAGATTATTGTACTTTATATTTGTGAAATTTTTCATATATTGCTTTTATGTTTACACAATGTGACAATCTGTTTTTCACAGTCCATCGTTTCGCAAATTCCACTAAGCTTAGTTGGTTTTAGTATGCAACAATTAACTTTATCATCGGTAAATAAAAAAACCGAGTCATGTGACGATTTGCTAGTGACCCAGAGACCCATTGACCGGGTTTAAAAAGTGACCCTGTGAACCGGTTGAAAATAGTGACATGAATGACCTGGTGACCCGGCGACGCGGTTCCAGCTCTAGTAGGTAGTATGGCCTTTTATCATTTAATTAACATCACATAGCTAGTGTAAGTATAAAATTAAAAATCTATATTTCATTAAAATTACCTTAACAATTCAGCCGTTATTTTATAGCTTTTTCAAATCTCTGTTGATTGAAAATTTTAAAGTTAAACTTTTTTTTTCGTTGAAAAAACTTAAATTTTCATGTTGAATTTTGATATACTCAGAATTTGTGTCATGCATATAACTAAGTTTCATTGAAGTTTCATTAATATTCTATGATAATTGTATGGCATAACTGTGGCAAATCGTGATACCCCAGTTGTGCAAAGTTAAAAAA
Organism: Trileptium ribeirensis; assembly: GCA_030248225.1. NCBI lineage: Eukaryota > Metazoa > Nematoda > Enoplea > Enoplida > Thoracostomopsidae > Trileptium > Trileptium ribeirensis. The sequence continues at coordinate 5,538 of JASANE010007928.1, forward strand.
TTTTAAGTTATTTGCTCAAGTTTTGCAAAAAAATTTTCTGTAGTTGACTAAAATAATATGCTATGAAAGTTAGAACTGTGTTCACACGTTCAAATTTACCAAAAAAGAAACTTGAAAAAATTTAACATAACAAAATTTTAAGCTTAAATTTTTCTAGTAATATAATTTTTCAGGCAAAGACTTTGATAACATCCACTTAGAATAATTTTAGTCTGCCAGACTGAGAAATGCTAATCTTAATATAAATCTCGATTCACGCAGCACTACGGTCATCAGTCGAGCGCTATGGATCATAACCGTAACCTTCAAACCCTTCAGAATCTGGACAAAAACTTTTCACAACTTTTGCATTTGGCTTCCTGGCAGCATTTGCTTTCTTTCAGGTTATAATAGATTTTTTGTTATTTAAAAGCAGTATCAATATATTGACTTGTTCAAGTCTTTGCCGCTTCGAATGTCAACATTCCAGTTTCAGTTAAATATTAATGCCAATAGCCTAAAGGTCGTGACGATTATCTATGAGCTGAAGTATTGTGTTGTACTTTAATGTAAAGTATAATTTAAAAGTAAGACAAAGAAGAAAAACAGAAACTCTTGATTACTAGTGTATGTAGATACTAGACCATTATGCTGCAGCACGAATAGAGTGCAGATCAACTAGTATAACCCGTTTTTACCGTCGGTGTCGCAAACTTCAGCTTGGATATAGCCAAAGTAGTAAAAGGCAAACCAGGTCACATATCTTTGCGGAAAAATAGACATAATGGGTTATGTTTCTTTTTAATAAGGCTGTGGATTTGGTACAATAATTGCGCATGAATTTAGGGCACTAAAGGTCCAACTGGTTGTTGTGAATAAATGATATAGAAAGAATTTTACGTAAAAGTAGTCACAGCTTCGTCTGGCACGCAATAAATCTAAGTTTATACAGTTAATATTTTCAACCCAAAAACTTGAACATTAACATCACAACAGTATTATTTTTTAAAACATAAACGCTATTCAAATGATACAGCAATTAATATCATGAGCAGCTGAAGTATTAAATATCCAAGTTTTTGCTGATTTTGCTTTTTGGCAGTAAAAATAAATGGTTCACTTTAAACTTAAAAATAAAAATAAAATTTGTGCCACAAAAATTGATCACTGTTTTAATGCGCCGCAAAATTAATGGATACGTGCAATTTATTATCACTCAACAAATTTGATGTTCACTGGGCGTTAGCGTGATTACTACTTTATGTAAATTATTAAGTGCATTAATTTAAACAAGCATCACGAATTATCAAATTTGTGGATTATGTACAGCACGTATTAATTGTTATGAGAAATTATTTACATTTCTTCAATTTTAAAGTGGATGATCCATAACATCAAATTTAAGGCTATCCTTCAAGAAGTAGTTGCATATTTACCAAGTTATATCTAACCTCTGATATGTCATGACATAGTCGTATTTACTTTTTGATATTCTTTTTTAGATTACCCTGATCTATGTTTTGTACAGTGCAATTGGGCGTTTGATGATTTGCCGACAAAATGCGACGAATGTGCCGCTTTTCAGAGATGTATAATCAAAACGCGGCACTGTGCAATTGCTCTTATACGCACTGATTTGTATTGACTTTGCTGTTCTTTTCCAGATTACCCTGATCGATGTTTTGTACAGTGCAAATCGGCGTTTGATGATTTGCCGAAAACATGCGAAAGAATTTGTCACTTCTCAGCGATGTATGGTCAAAACGCGGCACTGTGCAGTTGCTTTATACGGCGCTGTTTATTCGACTGCAACAGCTACTCATGCGCTAGTTGCTAACCGCGAACTATACCGCATTCCTTGCAACGATTCCGTGAAGACGAATGATACGGGTAAGGTTGGCCAGTGTAGCTCGGTCATCGTGTGTTTTTCGTAAAGCGTGAGCCTTTAGTAAGTGTCTGCTTACTTGTGAGTAAGCACGTTATTAGTAAAAGTACCAGTTTTATTGAGCGTCACTTAAATCACGTCGATTAAATCACTTCATTCCTTTCAGCATCCCGAAAACCTTTACAACCATAAATGCAACAAATTATAGTATTAGGTTGAAAATCACAGAATCATACATGGCTCAGGGTGGTTCCATGAGATGCAGTCCCGTTCCAAAACGAAGACATCGGTCGCAGATACACTCTAATAAATCACTTCATCGTTTTCAGCATCCTCTAAAACCTTTGTATTAGTAGACGTAACAAAATATAACACTACATTGAAAATCACGAAATCATACATGGTTCTTGAGAGAGGTCCCAGATACAATACTGTTTTAACAAGGGAACATCGGTCACAGATGCAATAAAATAAATCACTCTATTGTTTTCAGTGACCGCGTAAACGTTTGTAATAACGGACGCATCAAAATATGACCTTAAATAAAATAAAACCTTTATAGTGACCATATTATGCAAATTAACGACTATTATAAAAATATGATAAATAAAAGGTTAAAATGGGTTCTTTTGGGACCTCATTTTGCGCTCCTATCTCCTTATCCGCGAGTCTGACACAAAGTTGGTTCAGAAAGTTGTACTATATGTTGTAGACCTTACCTAGGCGAGCATAAAAGATATGAAACGTTTTTGGTTCAAGGCCTGCGTTTTGAGATATATAACAAAAAACTCATTTTTTCTGAGTTACATAAAAATAAAAAGGTACCCTCTTTATAGAAGGCCCACCATACCACATGGGTGAGTTACATAAATAAAACCGTTATAGTAGATGTTCCAGACCATAAGCTATCATACACAAAAGACCACATGGGAATTACTTCATTGGTCCCTTGGATATTTAGAAAAACTAGCCGGACGGGCCGACACACCAACCTACACGGTAAAATTTATGAGTACGCATACAAATAAATGCCTGCTCACTTCGCTCGCTGCGCAACTGTGAAACGAGTACAACTTTACATTCCATCAGTAAGTTGTCAAAATAAGTTTAATTTATAATTTCGGCACTTTCGAATACCAGTAACTGTGCGCTACCAGTGTAACTACCAACTACTATTACAAATTATTTGACAGTATTATAATATTAAGTCGGCGGCATCGTTTTCGACTTTTTTTCAGATAAGCTTCTACAAATTTTCGCTGGTGAAACAGGTTTAATGAATCAAGATTTTTCGCAGTCGCACAATGTTATTTATGTGATTCTGTATCTTAATTCGTCGTACTGCCAAAGCCTTGTTCGAGAAAATTATTGCTGAAATATTTAGTTTTTACTGATCCTGAAATAATATTACAATTTTGATGTTTTACTAGTAAAGTCTTTGAAAAAATAGTTTAATATAGTCTAGTTTTGTTTACGCGAATAGCACTTAACATAACTAGGTCTACGTAAATTAAAAGCCGTGGCAGGTGTTTATATAGTGTTAGTGTAGCTGACAATCCACGAATCCCCTAACCAAACCTTACAGCCTAAAATTCGATGAATGAATTTCCGTTTTACGTATCGCAAATGAAGTGAGACGGACGGAACCAGAACTCTGGATTGAAAATACCGTCTACTAGCCCTTCAGCAAGTTTGGAACTACGATTCTTAGGGCGGTGTTCACAGAATGTGCGATCCGATCCGAATCGGACGTGTGTTTTATATGGTGTGCATACTGCATCTGATCTGTGCGATCTAAATCCAATAAGAATAATATGCACATTTTATCCGGATCTAATCGAATGAATTACTACAAATATACATAATACACATACGTATCCGATAACTATAAAATTCGGTCTTGTGGGATCGGATGCAGTGTGACATAATTCGGATCGGATACAGTGTGAACACAGCCTTAAGATCCGTAGTTCCAAACTTGCTGAAGGGTGAGAAGATGGTACGTCGAATCGGTATAATTCCGGTTCCGTCCGTCTCACTTCATTTGCGATACGTAAAACGGAAGTTTATTCACCCAATTTTAGGCTGTAGGTTTGGTTAGGGATTCGTGGATTGTCAGCTACACTAACACTATATAAACACCTCCAACCGGCTTCTCAATTTACGTAGACCTAGTTATGTTAAGTGCTATTGGCGTAAACAAAACTAGACGATATTAAACTATTTTTTCAAAGACTTTACTAGTAAAACATCAAAATTGTAATATTATTTCAGGATCAGTAAAATGTACATTTCAGCAATAAATTTCTCAAATAAAGGCTTTGGCAGTACGACGAATTAAGATACAGAATCACATAAATAACATTGTGCGACTGCGAAAAATCTTGATTCATTAAACCTGTTTCACCAGCGAAAATTTGTAAAAACCTATCTGAAAAAAAGTCGAAAACGATGCCGCCGCAACTTAATATTATAATACTGTCAAATAATTGTAATAGTAATTGTAGTTCACACCGGAAATGCACAGTTACTGGTACTCTGAAGTGCCGAAATTATAAATTAAACTTATTTTGACAACTTACTGATGGAATGTCAAGTTGTACTCGTTTCGTATTTGCGCAGCGAGCGAAGCCAGCAGGCATTTATTTGTATGCGTACTCATAAATTTTACCGTGTAGGTTGGTGTGTTGGCTCGTCCGGCTAGATTTTCTAAATATCCAAGGGACCAATGAAGTAATTCCCATGTGGTCTTTTGTGTATGATAGCTTATGGTCTGGAACATCTACTATAACGGTTTTATTTATGTAACTCACCCATGTGGTATGGTGGGCCTTCTATAAAGAGGGTACCTTTTTACTTTCATGTAGAAAGGTCAGAAAAAAATGAGTTTTTTGTTATATAATCGCAAAAACGCAGGCCTTGAACCAAAAACGTTTCATATCTTTTATGCTTGCTGAGGTAAGGTCTACAACATATAGTACAACTTTCTGAACCAACTTTGTGTCAGATCTTGTGGATAAGGAGATAGGAAGCGCAAAATGAGGTTGCAAAAGAACCCATTTTAACCTTTTATTTATCATATTTTTATAATAGTCGTTAATTTGCATAATATGGTCACTATAAAGGTTTTATTTTACTTAAGGTCATATTTTGATGCGTCCGTTATTACAAACGTTTACGCGGTCACTGAAAACAATAGAGTGATTTATTTTATTGCATCTGTGACCGATGTTCCCTTGTTAAAACAGTATTGTATCTGGGACCTCTCTCAAGAACCATGTATGATTTCGTGATTTTCAATCTAATGTTATATTTTGTTACGTCTACTAATACAAAGGTTTTAGAGGACGCTAAAAACTATGAAGTGATTTATTAGAGCGTATCTGCGACCGATGTCTTCGTTTTGGAACGGGACTGCATCTCATGGAACCACCCTGAGCCATGTATGATTCTGTGATTTTCAACCTAATACTATAATTTGTTGCATTTATGGTTGTAAAGGTTTTCGGGATGCTGAAAGGAATGAAGTGATTTAATCGACGTGATTTAAGTGACGCTCAATAAAACTGGTACTTTTACTAATAACGTGCTTACTCACAAGTAAGCAGACACTTACTAAAGGCTCACGCTTTACGAAAAACACACGATGACCGAGCTACACTGGCCAACCTTACCCGTATCATTCGTCTTCACGGAATCGTTGCAAGGAATGCGGTATAGTTCGCGGTTAGCAACTAGCGCATGAGTAGCTGTTGCAGTCGAATAAACAGCGCCGTATAAAGCAACTGCACAGTGCCGCGTTTTGACCATACATCGCTGAAAATCGACAAATTCTTCGCATGTTTTCGGCAAATCATCAAACGCCGATTTGCACTGTACAAAACATCGATCAGGGTAATCTGGAAAAGAACAGCAAAGTAAATACAAATCAGTGGTATAGAGCAATTGCACAGTGCCGCGTTTTGACTATACATCTCTGAAAAGCGACACATTCGTCGCATTTTGTCGGCAAATCATCAAACGCCCAATTGCACTGTACAAAACATCGATCAGGGTAATCTAAAAAAGAATATCAAAGTAAATACAACTGTGTCATGACACCATCAGAGGTTAGATATAAACTTGGTAGATATAGGGTTTGCTTTGTTAAAAGGATAGCCTTAAATTTGATGTTATGGATCATCCACTTTAAAATTGAAGAAATGTAAATAATTTCTCATAAATTTTGGTCCGTGCTGTACATAATCCACAAATTTGATAATTCGTGGATGCTTGTTAAATTTGATGCACCTAATAATTTACCGTGGAGACTGGTCGTAATACACGCTAATCGCCCAGTAAACATGCAAAATTTGTTGAGTGATAATAAATTGCACGTATCCATTAATTTTGCAGGCGCATTCAAGAACCAGTAAATAAATTTTTGTGGCACAAATTTTATTTTTATTTTCAGTTTTAAAGTGGACCATCTATTTACTGCAGAAACGAATGCAAGCAAAGCTCAATATAGATATGTAACTTGTCGTGATAAACTGCTGCTATGACTTTGAATAGCGTTTATGTTTTAAAAAATAATACTGTTGTGATGTTAATGTTCAAGTTTTGAGCTAAAAATCTGACTGTATAAACTTAGATTTATTGCGTGCCAGACGAAGCTGTGACTACTTTTACGTAAAATTCTTATTATATCATTTATTCACAACAACAGTTGGACCTTTAGTGCCCTAAATTCATGCGCAATTATTGTACCAAATCTACAGCCTTATACAAAAGAAACATAACCCATTATGCTATTTTGCCGCAAAGATATGTGACCTGGTTTGCCTTTTACTACTTTTGGCTATATCCAAGCTGAAGTTTGCGACACCGACAGTCCAAACGAGTTTCTGTTCGTTTCTGCACTCTATTCGTGCTGCAGCATAATGGTAAATTATTACATAGCTAGTAATGAAGAGTTTCTGTTTTTCTTCTTTATTTCTCTTTTTTAAATTCTCATTAAAGTACAACAATTGTTCCGGTAGTTGGGAATTTGCCGACCTAGGCTCTTGGTTTAAATATTAACTGAAACTGGAATGTTGACATTAAAACAGCAAAGACTTGAACAAACAGATATATTGTTATTGCTTTTGATGACAAAAAATCCAGTATAACCTAAAAGAAGCAAATGCTGCCAGGAAGCCAAATGCAAAAGTTGTGAAAAGTTTTTGTCCAGATACTGAAGCATTCGAAGGTTACGGTTATGATCCATAGCGCTCGACTGATGACCGTAGTGCTGCATAAATGAGATTTATATTAAGATTAGCATATCTCAGTCTGGCAGACTAAACCTAATCCAAATGTTGTGTCAAAATTTTTGCCTGAAAAAATATATTACTCAAAATTTAAGCTTAAAATTTTGTGTTAAATTTGTTCATTTTCTTTTTTGGTAAATTTGAACGTGTGAACACAGTTCTAACTTTCATAGCATATTATTTTAGTCAACTACAGAAAATTTTTTTGCAAAACTTGAGCAAATAACTTAAAACTATTTAACTCTGCACAACTGAGGTATCACGATTTGCCACAGTTCTGCCGTACAAATTATAATAAAATATTGATGAAAGTTCAATCAAAATTTAGTTATATGATGAGCACAAATTCTGAGTATATCAAAAATTCAACATGAAAATTTAGGTTTTCTCTGAAGCAAAAAAAAAGTTTTAACTTTAAAATTTCAATCAACGAAGATTTGAAAAAGCTATAAAATAAGGCAGCTTGATATTTTAAGGTAATTTTAATGAAATATAGATTTTTAATTTTATACTTACACGAAGCAAACAATATCGATCTATATCAAACAGAAAAAGTTGTCATATAAAATCCTGTTTAAGCATCCAAATCATAAAATTCAGAATTTATGATCCAAATTTTATCACTACAACATTTGAGAGCTGTATTTGAGTAAATATGAAAAGACTTACTTGTGTAGTTACTGATATATTCAATGTATTTCGTCATTCGTCCCAGACGCCCAATTCTGAATGCCCAGGCCATGTGGTCTTCTTCCGCGGTTTCCGCACCTAATATCGTTCAAAGATATTGTACATATAAGTCAAAAATATATTTTA
>JASANE010007931.1:0-11962 GCA_030248225.1 Trileptium ribeirensis
TATGTCATTATTACTTCGTTCAGTTACGTATCGGCAGAGTCTCAAATTAAAATTCTATAAAAGTATGTTTAACAACAACTTAACAGTTTCATTAAGTGTTAGATAACATTATTTATACGCTTTGAAACGCGTGAAGCAAATGTTTTTAATCCGTTTGAAGGTGGATATGGGATCGAAAAATGTTCGATTACCGATTCTTTGAGAATGACAAAGAGGACTGTTGCTGGGCGCATACAAAATTTAGTCAAGCTGCATTGCTTGTGTTAGTGCAATTTCATGAAATACAGAAAGTGTACGAGATAAACCTCAAGCATGAAGCTTTCTATTTCGCAGTGCACCCACGGCAATGTGACCCACGTTGTACTGTGACTCACTAAAATAGGTGACCCACCTTATATTGCTGATACATGATATAGTAATACTTTTGCATTATACGTAAACCATATTAATTATTCTAGGCGGCTTAGGGAACAAGTACGATTATATTATTTGGATATGTACCTCCGAACATTCTTTGTTCTTATAATCATGCAATGTACATGGTTCGTGGATTTGGAGCTCACATATGACATCACAAACCATATTTTAAAATCCCTTTCGTGCTGAACCGGTTAGCCTGTAAAATCGAAGTTACAGTACCCGCTAAACGTGACTGTCGCTCGATAGCGACAAATTTGTTTTAAAAAACGAATATTATTAATTTAAACAGTTTCGAAATCTCGAGCGAGCCACTCGCGCTTGCAATGCGACGGTCATTTGTGGCGGGTACTGTAGTAAAAGCAATGGTCCCAATGGTGCATATAGTTCTTCACGGACTACAAAGCTTGTATCGTCATAGGTACGCTAAATAGTATTGCACAAACTACACTTTATTACAAAAATAAAAATTCAACTATAGTACACTAACAGTTACAAGGGCATGAATCTTTCTCAAAAGTAATACGATTTACTGCTTCTGACCTTAAACCGCGACAACCAGAAGGTACGTGTGTAGGATTACGTGGCAATATACCTATGGATTTTGTCGTTGACTGTGTACATAGGTACACAGGAAGAGGAACTAACATATTGTGGCTAAATTACTATAACGGGAGCAATAACAAGCACAATGCACATCATCAATGAGTAATTCTAAAGTCCGAAGCAGTGGTTTTATCAATATCCTTTTCGTTTCTAAAATCCGCTTTGTCTATTCGAGAATGAGGCGATCCAGTATGTGACAGCCAATTTTTCCTGAAATACCAAATTTACGACATAGCCAACACAAACATACAAAATTCTGTCTTTGGATCAGCAATTACCGCGTTAAACATTTAGAAATTGACGCACTGACCCTTCAGCGGTGTGATATTATGCGACAAGTAAACTTAACCCACGCCCATCAACAATCCTGTTTTGTTATTTCGGTTAGAAATGTGTTACCTAACGTTTTTAGTAAACTGCAATCCGGCCCAAAACTGTTCGCACACACAGCTGTGCGATAGCAATCCGGCAAGTTGGTGTTCGCGAAAATTCAACGAAAATCTACCGGAACCACAGGAACGATTAATTTGTGACGTCAGCATTACGTTAAATTTGTTCTCGAACAGAGACAAATACAAATCAAAAGCTGATAGGCATTAGATAACACTTTTCACTGAAATGCAAAATCATCAATATTCTATTCGAACACAAGGTGTAATTTTTGGTACTTGTTTCTGATTTTGCCAATTTTAACATTATCGAAAAACAGATAAAATTATCGCATTTGTTTCGTAACAACAGTTTGCAAATCGCTATCGGCTATTGCAAAATAGGATAGTCGCTGGGCGCAGGTTAAATTTACTTGCGCATTAGTAGGCATTTTTGCACATAAACAAATATACTAAACCTAAACAGATGTAATAGTTTAAGGCAGTTTGAATGGACTGAGTCGAAACCGTAGCGTGGCAATACTGAAGTACGTAACCTGAGACAATACCTACGTTTCAGAGAAACAAAATGTCAGCCGGTACAGTATTGACCAGACATGATTCGCTGCTAAAGCAAAAGCATATCGTGCAATAAACGACTTTTTAAGTATCCGCGATTCAAATTATATTAAAGTCTTAATAATAGCTGCCTGCAGTATTACATTAACATATCCATGCCCAAGCCTGCTAATACGCATTAACAAACATTATATTTCGATGCGGTGCGTTAACGGAGTTTATCGCGTGATGTATCTTCGTGTGTGAGTTGTCATTAACTTGGTTTGAGAGCTTCCTAAGCAACTGAGCAAGAGCTAATAAATACCTCAGCGATTATCGCATACTCGGTTTGAAAATAATCACATCAGGTCCTATTCGCAGCACGGCCTGAGTTTGTCAAACATTACATAACGAAAAAACTGCTTTGTGTGTTAACGTGTTAGCACCCATGCGTCAGGAATGATAAAATATAGAACCGTGACGTTTTGGGGGTGTCCTTAATACAGGAAATCCGGAGAAAAAACCACTAAAGGTGAAATATTTGGGTGTAAAGCATACTATTTGTCATTAAGATCGAACAAAAGTCACTAGTTTGCCAGGTACAAGGTTCATACCAATTTCATAAAAAAACTCACAGAGGGTATAAATTTAAGGCCAAACATTTAAAGCACACCAAGTCTATAAAATAGTCCTTCAAGAACGATCAGTAGCAGCATCACTAACAAAAACATTTTCTTAAAAGATCGAAGTACGTACAAGGTCTTTGGAATAAAACAGCACGAACCATCATAAACTATTCTCCTCTAAAACATACATCTGAGATATTGCATCGTCTGTGCCTTCGGCGTGCCCAAGAACAGTCCCACTGTAGGTATTTCTTACCCAACCTTTAATATTCAAAGCGTCAGCCTTTTCCTTTGTAAACTGAAATTATATACAACACAGCCCATTTTAAGAAATCTACAGATTACAACAACGTGAAGTAACTCGTACACATGGGTATGACATACCCAAAGTTTTTAACAACAAACGTCATTCTATAGGATATGAAATTATTTGCATATCCCAACATACAGCGACGGTGATTAATTTAATAGAATTACTGAGCGAATTACGCGTACAATATTCATACGGTGCCACAGCAGACAGCATGTACTGTAAATACGCAGCGTTACTAAAACAGGCATTTTAGACGAAATTTTATTTGATTTATGAAAGCATCAGCTAACATCATCTACGAAGAAAGCGCCAAGAACACAAAATTTTAAGACTTAAAATTGTCTAAAATAGAAGTTACGAGGTTTCGCTACTTTGTTTGTTTGATGGTAGTAGAGACATATTAAAACTTAGTATTAGCCTACAGTTACACGTAGAATAATTAAATGCTTATAAAATCAAACCCAAACAAAATTGGACCATATCGTAATCGATCGATCTTCGCTTAAACGAAATTCGTTAAATTAAATGCAAAAAACATTTAAATGGTTTTTTATTTTAACGTGATCGTATTCAGTTAAATTAATCACAAAACGATCGATTCTCGCTTAAATGAAAACGATCGAAATCGTCCGAAAATTCGCTCGATTTTTGAGCAAGTAATTCTGATTGTAACTGTAGAACCCACAAAAACTTTGTATTACACTAGGAGGACCTCAACATCTCTATATTTCAGTATACCTTGTACAAGAAAACCAGGGCAGGCTGCTCCGTAGTAATGGTTATAAATGAATTTGCCTGAAATATTCAGATAGTTACTAAGTTTTTTGTGGCTTAGTTTGAAGTTTGTTAGCTATGCCACATATGGAATGAGCGACGTTTGTTTTTAACTCCAAGTTCTGGTTAGGCTTTTATGTGATATATTATTTTGACCCGAAACGCATTACATCTGGTACTGGCTTTTGCACAGAGAGGAATAGAAGATATTCGAGCTCACCAAGATTTCGGTGGTCCTCCAGATCATGCCTTAGCATACCGATATATGAGATGTTGATCCAAATTGGAAAAAGTAAGGTTTTGAGGCGTGACCATAGTAGGTGATGAGTTAAGCATTATTTTGCTAATCGCTTAAATTCTTAGCAATTTTCCGTTTTAACCTTTCCGTTATTTTCAAAATTTTCAGCAAATCGAGCATAACAATAAATAATAACAATTTTTTGAAACCCAAAATTTGATTTACAATTACGTCCAAATTTGCTAATATTTGTTTGAAACTCAAATATAGGTGTACTGGTATAGGTTCTAATTAGATGCATCTACTGCTATGCATTGAAAAATACTGAATTTTCACAATATTTTAGGACTTATATAGACGCTCCTCTGTTCAATCAGACACACCGCCTCCCGCTTAGTGGTGACCAAAAAACACTGAAACCTAGAAATTCATGCGACAGTCACTTTGTCCTTATGTTAAAGATGCTAGCATAAATACTCGCCAGAAACAACTAACTAATTTCGCACGAACACCGAACAAACATCAATCAAATTTTTTATCTGAAAACAATAAACTCTAATAAACTTCGAACAGACCTCGAATAAATAAAAACAGTACTCTAAAAATTCCGAACAAAATATGAAAAATCTACAACATCAAACAAACGTCGAGCAAACATTTAATTCTGGCGGGTACTATAATACCTAAATGTTTTTACAAGTTTTGTTACCACCCGGCAGTGAATTTTCAACGTCAGAACTAAACATCCTGGCAGACGTTCTGTTTTGTTTCTTCGCACACATATATCATATCATAGCCGGCGATGCTTATATATGTTTGGAGTTCGAATTCATACATTAGCGCAAACATTAAGAACATTTTATATTTAATCAGTCGTCACTCAAAGTAAGTTCTACAATAATATTGCAAAATGTTGCCGAAAACAATCACATGGCCAACGTTATCTTGGTGGTTGTTATTTTAGCAAAGTTGTGCCATAATGAAATGTTCAGAAACCTTATATTTCTTATATGTATTTAGAAAGATACCGCGATACCAACGTTAGAAATATCGCATAACAAATGCTTACCTTGCGGAAGAAGACTCCTGCAACATAATGGAAATTATTGGAAATAAGCTGCAGTGTGCAAAGCGTTTAAAAACAACCTATGCTTGTATAAATTTAGACATGTGCGCAGCAAGGAGAATTTGCTTTTGCACAAATAGTTTCTATTATTGGAGAGGAGTGAACGAGTGTTGCCTCAAATAATAGCGCACAATTCCGACTGTTCATCGCGCAACCATCTTCAAACTTCAGTACAAGCTTTACCAAATTGACGGATTTTCACAATTTTTTACTATACATATAACAGAACCTAGTTGTGCAGATACTTTTGCATTTGCGATGCTCCCTTAAATCCTACCTAAATTATCACAATTATTTTGGCCATTTTCTGCCACTCAAAATTGCCGGTTATAACTTTTGCTAAAGGCATCGGATTGAAAAAGTTATTACCCACAGTATCGTCTGCAACTTCGCTGTTACATGTTGTTATTGAGAGCTTTAACGTATTTTTGGCCAGAGCAGCCCCCTTCAAGCTATGGGTCAAACTTTAAAAAACACCCCGAAATTGTTATTTTTAAAATTTTGACAATTCAAAAATATAACTCAGCTCTTCCGACCTAGTGTCTTTCACTTAAATACAAATTTAATTTAAGGCTTCAACCAGGATATGACAGCGAAATTTTTAAGAATATCGAAAAAGTAAAAACGTTCCGAGCGAGGACCAAAAAGCTATCTGGGCTCCCGAAATTGGGGGTGTGGGGGCCCTGGCATTTTTCGGTTCCCCTGGTTCAAAATAGGCGCTCCCGTTTCATGCCCCCTGGCGAAACTTTGGGCTCCTCCTGGTTCACAGCCTGTTGGGAAATTTGTTTACAATCGATCCAAAGTACATACAATTTGTTCAAAATTTGTACTAAAATTCCATTCTGAAGCCAAAAATTCTGCTTCAAAATCGCTTTTTCTCTATATCAAAAGTGTTTTGACAGTGTTTCTGACACGATTTTTAAGCGTTTTTTCTTGGCAGAATGCCCCTGGTAAAATCGTTCGCCCCCCGGTTCGGAACCAGGGGGGCCTGATTCATGTCCCTGGCAAAATTTTCAGCAAATGAAGAGCCCAGGCTATAAATAGCAAAATCCTCCATCCAAAATTTATCACTTGACCACTAGGTCAAATTGGAAAAACAATAACGAAATACGAATATTATCTTATCCGAACGTCTTAGAAGAGACGAGACGGTAAATTGTGAATTCACCCACAAACGCTTTTGCCAGGATTTATGGTTTCTTACCGAGAAACCACGATTACGAATAATAGTAATTCATGTTTGAATATTTACTATACAAAGAAGTTGAATTTTGGGGTTTAATATATCACAGATTTAAAATGATGTAGAGGGTTTAGCGATGAAGGGACGGATCGAACAGTCGCGAAAATTTGATCAACGTTGGGAGATTTTGAAAAAGCGGGGCCACACCCCACCCCACTGTAAACGAACCAGTTATACTGTCTACTTCATAATCTGAGGACGTTGCAAGCATAAAATTATTAGTTATAGTATATCGTGAATTCAATGCTATTTTACAAAATCAAGTATGCTAAATTGGCAACAATCAAATAATACTCATTTATCAAATTATTCAGATCAATTATCTCCTGCATCATACATCAGTCCAATTGTAGTGTAGTGTGCCACCAGGAGTTTCCCAGCCAAACTAACATAGGTGTTTGTCATGTTACTCGACAAGATTGCGTATACAGTAATAAGGTCGCATTAATTTTTCCACAAGATGACTGACAATAATTCCGGAAATTTCATTGCTTAATTCAATTAATATCAATTTAGTTGTTAATCCAATCAGGTACGGTGTTCAACAATTTGAAAGCGTTATGCAGCGCGAGCTGGCTGATGATATGGTGGATATTATACAAAATTATAACTCTATTAATATCAACCAAAGTTGCTTCCACTGAATACTGGATACATCGCTTCACACGACACATTTACGTATTTTACATTGAATGTCAAAAACGCTTACGCACATAAATGTAATTTCGGCCGCCCATATGATGGCGGCTTCAAGGCTGGCATCGAAATATTTCAACTACGTGCGCACTGGTTTGAACGTCAGAACACACGGTATATTTTACATTAGTTTTCGAACAAACACAAATAATATATTTATAACAATCGAGTACCTGAATTTTTTGAAATACTATTGTTTATGCTCTACAAAAATCACCGTCTGTCACAACACATAGAGCATTTAGAGCTAACAACATGTTTGAAATCTCATAGTATTATAAAGTTTTGTCCACAGGTAAAAAATTTAGTCTGCAGCATTCTCAATTTGAAGCAGTGCTTATTCTTAGAATATTTTTACTATGAAAGATGGATAGGTTGCTTAACGGTAGTCTCACAGAATGGTCTTATAAGACGTGTAAGCATAAGGAACGCTTCATGCTCGATTATGGTATCTATCCGATAAATGCATAAAATTACAATTCGGCACAAGCTTTGTAGATTAATTTGAAAGTTTATTTCTGCCTTTAGCAGCCGTTGGCTTATTTTGGAAGCATACCGTGATAGCTTTAGTGCATGTGTCTATAGCGAATATACGTATATTAACACTTAGTATGAGAATTCTAGTATGTATCAAAACTGTATTTAGCGTTCAAACAAATTCATTAGTACTGGTTATGAGTGATTATAAAACAGCTCGTCACTTCCGCTCACCCGTAAATTTCCGTTTTGACAACACACATTTCGTTCTTTGCTAAAATTTTGTCTAATTTGCTTGATTTTTGCCAAAACATTGACGATTTTCCCTAATTTTTGATAACATATTGCAAACTGTTAGCAATTTCTGCTAAAATAATTACCCATTTCTTGTTAAAAATTTTCATATTGTCAGAAGTCATGGTCTCGAACCCTAGCTACCGCCGCGCTCCCGTGTCAAAGCTGACCTTGGGCCTATAACCCCTAGTTGCAGGGGCGTAATACCACCACTGCTGTACAGTTTTACAACGGCAGAGGTTTTTTATCCTTGTATAAGTATACTTTTGTTTTAGGCGGTCAATTTTACTATATACTATATGTTCCTTAAGCCAGGAAGACATAAACCCTTCATTTCATCGTCTCAGATTACTGGTCAATTTGGAACCAAAATACCGCATTTTCAAAATTGTATCGATTCAACGGGTGAGTTTTTCGGCTGTCGTTCATTCTTATGGTTCATTATCACGACGCTGAGTATCACTCTTATGGAGATGTCAACATACCAAAAATTTATTGTTATTCTTAATAATTGGTGTTATCTATAACATGATGTGTTCATTATAAATTAAATACTGTTTACCAAAATAGGCTTAATGTAAGTTAAACGGCAAATATTGTGCAAGAAGCATCTTATCAAAATAACAATATTTCTTATGCCTGAAATGGTTAATAAATCATAAAATACACCCGTTATGCGGTCTGGTACACAGTTTTTGAAGTTTAAATAAAAGTTTGGAATGTAAGGATATGGCTGTCCACATCCGGATATTCGCATTATCTTATATGTCCCACAATTTTGCTCGAGTACCCGCACACGGTATACCATACCCTTGCTTATCACTAATAAATAAAACACTGATAAAAATATAGACATGATATGAGTATATATATTAATGTTATCTCATGAAATCTCGGATGTCACGTACCTTGAACCCTGCCAAACACTTCGAAATCAACTGCCTTTAAAGCCATATTATTCGCTAATGCAATACCGATATAAAGAAAAGACATCAAAGCTGCACTTAATGGCAGAAAATGATGCATAATTAGACAACAGTCAGAAATAAACCATTCTGATATAAGGCTAAAATATAATTATCAAACCAGCCATGAACAGTTTTGATTGTGAACGATGTAGTCGACTGTTATTTTATTTTTAGTTATAGTTCTCAATCGTTTCAATAACTGGTTCAGAATGACGAATACATAAATAATAAATGAAGCTTTGTCGCAACGGTAGAGCGACCCGCTTTAGATTAAAAGTTACACAATATTTCATGATTAGAAATTAGACAATATTTTATCGCTCCCAGCGCTCGCGATTGAAATCTAACCATTTTGTGTTCGTGAAAATTGAAGTAACATTACCCAAATTTTTGAGAACGAAAATTTGTCGATTTGATTGTGACGTCACTATTGCATTAAATTTGTTCGCACACACTGTACAATCCAAATTAAAATAATATTGCATGAGACAACAGAATTTCTGCAAACCGAAATCGCCGAAATTCTGTTCGAACACATGGTCTAGTTTCTGGCACTTGAATTTGATTTTGCCAATTTTCGGTTAGCAAAAAACCGAATGATATTAAGCCTGTTTTCCGTAACAAGAGTTTGCGATTCGATATCGGTAATGACAGATTGGGTTGATTGGCGGGGTCACCTTAAGTTTACTCACGCATAATTGATGTGATGGTGACAAAAAGAGTCAACGTGTGAATGCATAAGTGTAATACTATCGTTTAATACATAATTGTACGTCCGAATAAGGCCAATAAATGACTCAGAAAATTTGATAATACAAGTTATTTCCACAGTAGCTATATAGCAATAGGTTCCAGAGGTTCAGCCAAAAGCAAAATGGCAAGACAAACTTCAGATGAGTATGAAACCTTTTTGTAATTATGAAAAAATACAAACATTTATATCAATAATATACTAGCTGATGTACGGCTAGCAACTTTACTACCGATTAAGAACTGCCATTTAAAAGTAAAATAACAATAGATTACCCGGTTCAAGAAAAATAATAAATGGGCGGCTAGGAAAATTATAGATTTCAAAACATGATTCTCATCCTATAATAAACAGTAGTTTGCTGATGTTATTTCAATATCGAATATACTATAATCATCTGGGGCAACAATGACCAAATCTCTAGAATTACACCTGCTACCCATACTTAATACTTACACCCGTATGAATTTACCGCCTACTGGCAGAGGTCGTATGGGACAATAATATTTGTAGCTTGAATGCAGGTTCAACAAACATTACTGTGGGACAACAAACACACTCCTACAGGGGCAACATAGACTATAAGCGTGCGATAACAATAGGGATATAAACTGGGGTAACTTTGGTTACTAGTTTTAGAAAATTCTGTGCACCCTAATGGTGTCAGTTAAACTAGTATATATCTCGTATACAAGGGTGAAACGGAGAGAACGCGATTTTGCTTATAGGTTGTCAGTTTGTGTAATCAGTTGTAACACGTTGTGTGATCTATATATCACTCTAAAACCTCTGGAATCCTGAACTCGTTGAAAGCCTAAAACCTCGTCCATCTCAAACCCATCTATAACGACTTGAAACGCATGAATTGTTCTCGCTGGTGTGTATATAATCAAACCATCGTATTCAGCCTACCGATAAACTTGTTACATACCATTTGCTGGAAATCCGGTTCATTGACGCTAAAGCCACTGCAAATCTCAGAAAGGGCATGAAATATGCGTGCTGGAGTTTAGATAACGAAATCATTGTATGCGCCGTTCTGCAAAACCTATATATGGGTCATTCATATTACCCTGCATGCAAAACATAACAAAGCGAATGACGACAGACTGCATTTTGGTAATCTAGTTTATCGACTGTAAACCCATGGAAATCACATGAAAAGATATAATTCAAGTTTGACTTTAGATAACAAAAAATTGTATCCAGTGTGGTTGATCTTCGCTGGTCCACTATTCCCCTTCCGACAAGCTCAGGATCGAACGCCCTCAAAAAAAATCCGCAGCTGCGAGCAATCAATTGGGTTTGGGTTCCACTTCGATAAGAAATCATATTCGTACTATAAAGTAGGTGAGGTGTGGATTTCATTCCGTGACTTCCATTTTCCTTGATATTCTGGAGCAAATATGTCCAATTTGTGCCCGATATGAGCCATCACTTCCTTCAAAAAGTACAAAAGATCGTCTATTTTGATTTGAATTTCGAATTTTATGTGGGACGGGATCAAAAATCTTTCGATTTCGAAAAGCATTGCCAAATTTTGCATCTTAAATACTCTAGAACACTGTACTCGATCGGTTCCTGAGCCCAGGTCATGTCGAGTTCCAGCACGGACAGCAGTATTTTCGAAAATATTGTTGCGATCCGTTTTTGAATTTTGTAACAAATTTTAATTTTGGTTACTGCCAAATGCTGTATCCACTCGGTTCCTGCTGCCTAGGTCATATCGAGCTTTATCATTGACAGCTGCTTCAAGAAAATTATTCCTTTCCATTTGTCCATTTTGATCATTATATAATTTTGAATAGCGTTAAAAGCCGTACGTGCTCCGTTCCTGCCGCCGACGAGTGCTAGCGTCAATACCAGTGTTCTCGAAAAATCTACTATTTTAAGCTAGCTCTTCTATTTGTATGATGGAAGTATTACTCCAATTCTGCCGCTCGACTTCAGCAACTGAAATTGCTTTTGCATTTCGGCTATTTAATCGAAAGAATCCACCATTCTAGCGCCCAACAATTTTTGCAGCCTTTTCATATTTTGTATTTTCGTTCTAACTAAATCATTTTCATTTTCTTTGTTCCCACTGTAAGCCGTGAGCAGTTGACCGATTGTAATATCGCCTAGACTTCACTGAGTGGGTTCACCCATTTTGTCTGGTTCCAGATTTATAAACTGTTTTGCGCATTATTTAGATTTTCCAAGGATATACCCGAGTTTCTGCGTTGTCGCATTATCAAATAGATTATTACTAATTAAAAATCCAGCAATATACCGAGTTCCATGTGACAGTTGCCGTCGTTCATAGCATCCTGCTTTTGATAGATTAATTACACGACCCTGCTAAACAGTCACAGCACCGTAATATAATTGTTTATATTAGGGTTCGGCAATATCACGATAGTAACAAATCGAAGTAATGCGACTAAATCAATACAATGTAATAATGTTAGCATAGTGACCGCAAGTCGTAAATACTTGAACCCCGTTTAGTGATGTTGTTGTTTGTT
>JASANE010007934.1:0-98940 GCA_030248225.1 Trileptium ribeirensis
GCCGATGGACCCAGATGTGATCAATGTTAATGCTCGAGGTAATACTTATGCTATAATAAGTATAAGTATACTGACACGCGAACATATATTTTATATCATATTTTACTGTTTTTATTCCGAATATTTTGTGCTACACATACAGAAGATGGCGTGGCGGCTGCTCGACGAGTTTCGAAGTAGGACCTTAGTGCAAACCCTTGCGCAAATTGCCCCTGCTTGTTGCTAAATGTGCATGTACGGCCGTAAAACAGCACTCATACGCGAAAAATGTGGCTGCGAAGACCAAAAAAAAGTCCTCACGACTAACCCCCCTAGGAAAATTTGGCCGGCCATGAGGGGGGGGTACCAGCCGCGACCCGCCTCCCCCGTGGGGGGCCTCTATCCCCCTGGCATGACCGACCGCCGACATGTATGACTAAGATGGTATTTGAGCGATTCCAAAGTGTGTGTAGCCTATGCGTGCACATTAATGTGAATCCTGCATTACCTCGGTATTGAGATTACCAAGTTGGTATCTGTGATAGGAATGACACCGTACCCGTTGGCCTATTTGAGCGATCCAAAGTGTGTGAACTCGATGCGCGCAAATTAATGTGAATCCTATATTACCTCCGTATTGAGATGACTAAGTTGGTGTCTGTGATGGGAATGACGCCGCACCCGTTGACCTATTTGAGCGGATCCAAAGTGTGTGTAGTCGATGCGCGCAAATTAGTGTGAATCCTATATTACCTCCGTATTGAGATGACTAAGTTGGTGCCTGTGATGGGAATGACGCCGTACCCGTTGACTTATTTGAGCGATTCGATGGCAATTTGACTTGAGATCATCGAGTTTTGCAAATATCGAATTGTAGAACGAATTTCGATCTGAAATATATAATATAAACAAAATTCAGGTTCATGCAAAATCCTGGATTAGGTATAGACATACACAATGTAACAATTCCGCTAGCTGATTGTTATTTTATAACAAATCTTTATTATTAGTAACTCAAACTTTGTCACAAACTCAAAAAGAAATTCTGAAATAGGACACAGATTCTGTTACGAAGTAACAACGTAGAATAGGCCATGACTTTTCATCTCAGAATGTTCGGATTGCACTGCGTTTGGAGCTGAATCACTTCAAGTTGAACTTATTGCACTGCAGTTTCCAGCCCAGCCACGCGATCCACCGCGTGAACTGTACCTTTACAGTACGGAATTTGAAACTAGAGACCGCATCGTGTAATAACCCAGGTCTGACCCCAGACAGACTACAGCCTTTCAATGCACATCTTCTGTATGTGTAGCACAAAATATTCGGAATAAAAACAGTAAAATATGATATAAAATATATGTTCGCGTGTCAGTATACTTATACTTATTATAGCATAAGTATTACCTCGAGCATTAACATTGATCACATCTGGGTCCATCAAAGATTTCCGTTGGACTATGCAAAATTCTCTACTGCACACAAATGGAACATGATATGCGTCGACATTTTGGGTCCGTTGCTGGTCCCGAATTTGACCCTACGGCCCGCCTCGGCTCATCGATAAGACCCAATCCGACTGGTTGAAACAGCTTAATAAAAATCACAGTCCCGTCTTGCTCTTGTAGAAGCAGAGTTTCAGCACTCGACTAGTACTGCGGAATTGCGGCATTGCTTGAATGTACAGACAGGCAGTATATTTATCCGATTCATTCTTTCGGCTCTGTAAGACATGGCTCTTATAACGGTAAAGCCCGCATGCAAACCCTGGACAGACTCCCGTGTTTCATATACCCTACCATTAGCTGGATTATATATATTCATAAATTGAGCTATAATTTTCAGCATTCTACCGTAGGGAGTATTATACCCATAAACGGACCGTGAAATGGGTATCAAAGGGAGTATTATAACCATAAACGGGCAGTCAAAGGGGGTATTAAAAGTAGTATTTTACTCATAAACGGACCGTCAAATAGGGTATTATAGGGATTATACCAGTAAACGGACCGTCAAAGGGGGTATTAAAAGGAGTATTTTACCCATAAACGAGCCGTCAAAGGGGGTATTAAAAAGTATTATACCCATAAACGGCTCGTCAAAGGGGGTATTAAAGGGAGTATTATATTCATAAACGAGCCGTCAAAGTGTATTAAAGGGAATTATAACCATAAATAGACTGTCGAAGAGGGTATTAAAGGGAGCATTATACCCATAAACGAACCGTCAAAGTCGGTTTTAAAGAGAATATTATACCCATAAACGGCTCATCAACGGGGGTATTAAAAGGAGTATTATACCCATAAACGGGCCGTCAAAGGGGATATTATAGGTAATATTATATCAATAAACAAGCCGTCAAAGGGGGTATTAAAGAAAGAATTATACCCCTAAACGAGCCGTCAAAGGGGCATGAGCGTAGATTTAGGAGGGTTGCGGGGAGGGGGGGGGGTTTCACCATAAATGGACCGTCAAAATGGGTATAAAAGGGAGTATTATACCCATAAATGGACCGTCCAAGGTGGTATTAAATAGAGTATTATACCCATAAACCGGCCGTTAAAGGGGGCATTAAAAGCAGTACTATACCCATAAACGGGCCGTCGCAAGGGGTACTAAAACGAGTATTATACCCATAAACGGCTCGTCCAAGGGGGGTTTTAAAAGGAGTATTATACCCATAAACGGACCGTTCATGGGGTATTAAAAGAAGTATTTTACCCATAAACGAGCCGTCAAAGGGGCTATTAAAGTGAGTATTATACCCATAAACGAGCAGTCAATGTGGGTATTAAAAGCAGTATTATACCCATAAACGGCTCTTCAAAGGTGGTATTAAAGAGAGTATTACACCCATGAATGGACCGACAAAGGGGGTATTAAAAGGAGTATTTTACCCATAAACGAGCCATCAAAGTGGGTATTAAACGTAGTATTATACCCATAAACGGGCCGTCCAAGGTGATGTTAAAATGAGTTTTATACCCATAACTGGACCGTCAAAGTGGTATTAAAGGGAGTATATACTATACCCATAAACGGATCGTCAAAGTGGGTACTAAAAGGAGTATTATACGCATAAACGGGCCGTCACAAGGGGTACTAAAACGAGTATTATACCCATAAACGGCTCGTCCAAGGGGGTTTTAAAAGGAGTATTATACCCATAAACGGAAAATTAATGGGGTATTAAAAGGAGTATTTTACCCATAAACGAGCCGTCAAAGGCGCTGTGAAAGGGAGTATTATACCCATATACAGGCCGTCAAAGTGGTATTATACCCATAAATGGGCCGACAAAAGGGGTATTAAAAGGAGTATTATACCCATAAATGGGCCGTCAAAGTATTAAAATGAGTATTATACCCATAACTGGACCGTCAAAAGGGTACTAAAAGGAGTATTATACCCATAAACGGACCGTCAATGGGGATATTAAAAAGAGTACTTTACCTATAAACCAGCCGTCAAAGGGGGTATTAAGCGTAGCATTTTACCCATAAACAAGCAGTCAAAGTGGGTATTAAAGGTAGAATGAATTATACCCATAAACGGGCAGTCCAAGGTGGTATTAAAATGTGTATTATACCCATAACTGGACAATCAAAGGGGGTATTAAAGGAGTATTATACCCATAAACGGACCGTCAAAGGTGTATTAAAAAGAGTATTTTACTCATAAACGGACCGTCAAAGAGGCTATTAAAAAGAGTGTTTTACCCATAGACGAGCAGTCAAAGTGGGTAGTAAAGGGAGTATTATACCTGTAAACGGCTCGTCAAAGCGGATATTAAAGGTAGAATTATAATACACATAAACGAGCCGTCAATAACCTACCTGTCGTAACATTATCCAGCCGCAAACTAAGCGCCCGAATTTGCTGTCGATTCGTCAATTCTCGACTTCGTGCTTCCTCGTTTAGTCGTTGAAAATGAGCCACGTGACGTTTTTGGATGCTCACCTCTGATTTCAGCAAACCAATATTACTTTCGCTGTGTTCTAGGCGTTCCCGGAAATTCTGAAATAAAAATAGTCAATGGCTTACTGTTAAAATGAAGGCCTACCAAGTCTCTGAGACTTAGGCCGCAGTGGGTATGCGACTTCCATCGGTTTTCCTCTTGCGGCAACAAACAGTACAATGGACTCCCTATCTCCGTTAGACTTCTACCTAGATCTACCTTGATCCACCATCAGCCATCGTCAGTGAGCAAGAGATCGAGACACAAGAGTTAACTGATGGCAGAGAAAGCCGGCGATCGGCACCGGCGGCAAGTTGATGCCAGAAGCAATAGTATGAGATGAAAACACGTTTACGGATCTCACAAGTGGCCAGAAGCATGGAGTCGTCGCTTGAATGTGGGTAAGGATGGAGCAGTGACCACTGAATAGGGTAGCCTATTCCAAGTCGCCACCACCCGGAAGCTAAAGAAATGTTTGGCTGCATCGAGGCGCGGAGTATATGGACTTGTGTCGTCATACAACAGCAACACACATAACTCCGTTACTCTACGCTTATTGAGCATTTTGTCGTTCCGAATTTAAGTCCCAAAAACTGCTTAAAGTCCAGTGTATAATTGCCAATACATGAGACTTTAAGCAGCTTATGGTACTTGAATTCGGAACGAATGCGTTAATGGTAACACTGCGGTCATTTTAGTCATATATCAAAATCAAACAACTCTTTATTCCTTCTTCCTGTTTCCAATCACCAAAAAGACGAAAACTTTTGAAATTATAATTTGAAGTATGATTTTTAAGTATTAAGGCCAATAAAACTTGCCTAACTTGATGCATATTACGCAAATACAGTTGTTTTTGTTGTATTTATCAACCCGCCAAACCTTACAGACACGTTGGATTGACCTACGTACACCTATTGGAATAGTGTCGAATTATTTTTGGTTCCATCATTTACAAAAATTTAGCTCCGGCTCCGCCCTGCAGAGTTAATAACACGGGGGAAAAATGAAACTGTAATTATTTCAGTATTTCATCCTATTGTTTTAACGTATATAAATACACCCTATACATGGTCTTACAGTAAACTACTTTGTTGTTGTTGTTGTTGTTGTTGTTGTTGTTGAAACCAGCGTGTTTAATGAGTTAAATAACACCATAATCGCATAATAAACAGAAAACTTGCTTTGCAAAAATTTTGAAATTTTTTGGGGGGCTATTTTTTAACCTTTGGCTCACAACTCGAAACCAACTGTTCTGACAAAAAAATGCATAACATCGAAGTAGTAGCTCTCGATGAGAGGTCTTCTTTTTTTCGTTTCCAAGCATATATCTCGAGATATAGGTATAATTATTAATTGAAACCAACCACTCCAGAAGGTCTATAGCATAGGTGTCGAAGGCCTGTCGGAGTTGGGAGGTAGGCCGCCAGAGGTGGACTCTGGGGGGATGGGTAAACCACCTCCTCCATGGAACTCCGAGCTTTAAGGGGACAAGTCTCCTCTGCGCACCTATGCATATTATAAAAAACACTAATGGGTCCGGCCACATTCTCGCTGATCATTGTACAAGTGAGGTTTCTCTTTTGAAATAGAAAAAAAACATATTTAATATCATTTAATATTAAGTAATATTTAATTTTAACTAAAAAACACATTTAATTTTAACTAAAAAACACATTTAATTTTAACTAAATATATTCGTACACACACAACATTTGTCTCTTACTTTAAGTTCTTTCCGAATATTCACAACATCGATCGCGTTTACCGATGGAATGCTGTTCTGAGTTACGGACGTTGCTGTAGTTAGAGACGGTATTAGCAAAGATAAATTAATTATAAATAGAATCATCGCGAGATTGACGAGGTTAATAATATATGCAGCAAATAAAATCCAACACAATACAAATTTATCCTATGGTACATACGAGACTGTACATTTACTGCAGTGTTCTGCTTCTGAAACGCGTTCATACGACTAGAGAATGAGAATTCATTAAGCGTCTTTCGCACAGCATGCTTACTAGCGTTCGCAGAACATTGCCACACATGTTTATAATAGAGTAGAAAATTCACTTAAGGAAATGAATAACGTAAGGGCAGAAAGGTGGGTAAAACCTCGCCTCTTACATCTGTCTATATGTCTGTAGTAATTTAAAAGATGTTATATCAACCTGATTGAGTAGTACTCAAAAATATACAAAAAAGTAGAAAAATTTCAAGTTTTATTTTTCAACTACAACAAACGCTACCGACAATTTCACGCAGTGAGTGAAATGAGTGCGATAATTACAGCCGAAACATCATAAAACAATATTTATAGTAATTATATATAATCGGCTATAAAATAGACAATACAAATATATATATAATAGATACTGATAATATCGAAAACCCGTAATTTTTTTATATTTAAATTATTTCTCCTCATATTTTTTGCATCTTGTGCAATTGAGACTCAACGGGTTTTACAAAACTCAAAAATACCGTGTTTCTTCGACTACGTAGACTAACTAATTAGAATAGAATAGCTGTTTTTTTACAGTGTTAATATTCCACCGTCACTTAAGGGACTTTAGAGTCTCCTGAAACTTAAAAAACCAATGGCAAGTTATTTAGGAATGCAGCTGTGTTGGAAACAAGAGTCCGTTTTTGCCGGTACAGTTCCTGTGCACATCTTCTAGGGATCGGAACCCACAATTGCTTGCTAACCTATACGAATGTCCGCGGGAAAAACAGTGACCCATCGGAAAGATCCAAAGGCCACATGCATAAGCAGTGACACACCGGAACAATGCGATGGCCCGCGGGAAAAGCAGTGACCCTTCGGAAAGATCCAAAGGCCCCATGGAAAAGCAGTGACACACCGGAACAATGCGATGGACCCCGGGAAAAGCAGTGCCCTATCGGAAAGATCCAAAGGCCCCATGGAAAAGCAGTGACACACCGGAACAATGCGATGGCGCCCGGGAAAAGCAGTGACCCATCGGAAAGATCCAAACGCCCCATAGAAAAGGAGTGACACACCGGAACGATGCGATGGCCCAAGGGAAAAGCAGTGACCCACCGGAACGATGCAATGGCCCCCGGGAAAAGCAGTGACCCACCGAAGCGATCAGTGTTACTGCACGTATGCTGAAATGAAGATCACCCAAAGCAATTCAATTTATTCATTGCCGACGAGCAGTTTTCCTGATGAATTCTCGGTCACGTTGCAAATTCTTATCGTTCTAATAAATGTGGGTGCTAAACAGTCGAAAAAATCACGATTGATTTCAATTCTTGAATCAACTTCATTAAGAACAAACACATTTTATATCCACAAAATAGTTTATCTGATCATAGCATTTAACCTAATTCAACAATGTGTCCAAGTTGAATTGTTGCAACTGCACTTTTGACGTCTGACCGCTGAAATCGATATATAAGTTGGCAGAAAAAACACACCCCATTTCAAACGAGACCTGTAGTTCACTTACTATATATAATTCAGATATGTATCATTTTTAAGATTTAGAAATCTATAATTATTTGAGGAAAATATATAAATGACCCTATCTTGGAAACTTAAACTGTGGGTTCGCTCTTTTTTTATCGGGGCTTTTATATATCACCTGATTACCTGACCCTGAGTTTGCAGGGTGGCTTCATATCCACCACCTCTCGCCGCGTTTCTCTGTTGTTGGCTGCAGGGATCATTACCGACACAGCGTCGTTCCGCCATTGCCTCATTGGGATATGACGGAAGTAATGTTCGCAGTCCTTAACGATCTGACGTTTCCATGATACGGCGGCACGCCCCTTGGTCGGGTCCACTGGTGCTGGAGCCTTTGCCGTTGCCAGTCGTCCAGGCATGGGTGTGTACTTCATCTGGCGTGGACCTAGCAGTCTAACGCGTGCCTTATCATATCGTGAGTAGACAATAGATGACCGGCCCAGGATCTTACAATACTGTTCGTTAGACGGCCAAATATTGAGATGCCGAGGATTCTCCGGATGCTAAAATTTTCCAACACATCTATATGATGTATATTGCTGAGCTTTGACCGACCATGTGCCGCTGACATAGAAAAGTATGAGGCTTGATGAACGCGTTGTAAACGCTGAGCTTGGTCTTTGTGGTGATATCTTTTGACCACCACAATTTTTTCATGCCACTAAAAGCTGCACGAGCTTTGGAGACACGGCTGAGTAATTGGACGTCACTTGAGTCGCTCACTCCTCTTTTGTAGGTTTCTGGTGGCAAACCGTCCTCGCCAGCGGCACATCCGTTTCGGACTGCCTCGATGACATCGAGAATTTCAGGTGGAGCAATCGTTAACGCTGTAGAAGCCAGTAAATGCCATTTCGTCATCTTGCAACGGTTTGGTTAGCGCGTCGCGATTGTACAGCCTGTAGAAGTGTTCACGCCAACGTTCCAACTGTTGTGTATTAGTCGCTAGTGTTTCACCCTTGGCATTGTGTTTCAAACCTTTCTGATAGTGGCTCCCGCTTGTACATTGCTGGATGAGATCATATAATCTGCGCTGATCTTTCACGGTAGCAGCTGCCTTCATCTGTCTCACTAGACATTTGAAACAATCTTCTATGCTCGTATGGCGTTGTTAATCCAGAGGTTTCTTGAAAATTGAACGCAATTGGTTTGATAGAGGAACGGTAGCTCTCCTTCTGTGGCGAGCACGTCGTGGTTGGCTCAGCGTATGTGTTTTACTCCCGACTTTTTTGGTACGGCGTCCTGGAACCCGCTTTGAATGATGTTTTGGAAAGCTCACAATGTGCAATCGATTTGAGTTGATACTTGTCTATAGAACACAGCGGAATCGGTTCGAAACAGCGACATTAAATTTCGCTTGTGTTTCAAGTTGGTTCAATGACGACAGGTGGAATCTCGGAAGTTTGTGCATAGTGCGCTTTGAATCGATTTAGACCTTGATGCGCCTAAATACCAGTGCTAGGTAATGGGCTACACCAGAAGGACCTGCAGTCGAGGATCGCTAGACTTCCATCAGTTTTTCAGTAATACGTGATATACTTGCTGGTATTTTCCAGACGGCGACCGACATATCTGCTGATGTCTGTGTATAAAGTTAGAACCAGTGAAGAAGAGTTGGTGGCATTGGGTGAGAACTATGAATTTCGCGAAGTTATCTGCGCGGTGGCCTCAGCTACACATTCATCTACACTGAAAGAAAGACCGATTTGACAATTCCAATCGCCACATAGCATGATGTCGTGTTTTGTTGCTATGTTGAGCTCTTCATAAATTTAGCACTTCATAAAATTCGTGTGTCGTTTGCAGGGCTGTTGTGTGTCGAAGTATATCCTGTTAACGACGGTTACACTATTTGTTGGCTGCGTGTTGAAGCGTGCGACACACAGCCTGTCATTTACAGGTTTCCACGATTTTAGCTGTGTTATGTTGTTTAGTTTAACAGCTATTCCGACACCGTGTTGGCTGTTCGATTCTGCTCCGGAGTGGCTCCTGACAAGATGTGCAGGCGTTCTGTTCTACCGGGTCGCAGTTCTAAGAGTACAACGATGTCCATATTGTATTTATCAAGAGATTATGCCATTAGGTCGTCATATTCTGTAGGTTTCCACGATTTTAGCTGTGTTATGTTGTTTAGTTTAACAGCTATTCCGACACCGTGTTGTTTGTTCGATTCTGCTCCGGAGCGGCTCCTGACAAGATGTGCAGGCGTTCTGTTCTACCGGGTCGCAGTTCTGAGAGTACAACGATGTCCATATTGTATTTATCAAGAGATTATGCCATTAGGTCGTCATATTCTGTAGGTTTCCACGATTTTAGCTGTGTTATGTTGTTTAGTTTAACAGCTATTCCGACACCGTGTTGTTTGTTCGATTCTGCTCCGGAGCGGCTCCTGACAAGATGTGCAGGCGTTCTGTTCTACCGGGTCGCAGTTCTGAGAGTACAACGATGTCCATATTGTATTTATCAAGAGACTAGACCAATAGTTCGTCATATTCTGTAGGTTTCCACGATTTTAGCTGTGTTATGTTGTTTAGTTTAACAGCTATTCCGACACCGTGTTGGCTGTTCGATTCTGCTCCGTAGCGGCTCCTGACAAGGTGTGCAGGCGTTCTGTTCTACCGGGTCGCAGTTCTAAGAGTACAACGATGTCGATATTGTATTTCTCAAGAGACTAGACCAATAGTTCGTCATATTCTGTAGGTTTCCACGATTTTAGCTGTGTTATGTTGTTTAGTTTAACAGCTATTCCGACACCGTGTTGGCTGTTCGATTCTGCTCCGGAGCGGCGCCTGACAAGATGTGCAGGCGTTCTGTTCTACCGGGTCGCAGTTCTAAGAGTACAACGATGTCGATATTGTATTTCTCAAGAGACTAGACCAATAGTTCGTCATATGCTGTAGGAAGTACTGTTCTTGTAGATTTTTCTACATTTCACTTTTGCGACGGTGGTAGGCCATTTTTGACGCCATTCCCATCGTCCCAAGGCATCGTCTACCCAGCGCGCGTTGTTTATAAGAATGATGATTTGACATGAAGGTTGCCGAAAATTTCACGTGGGTTTCCAAAGCCACAACCTACTGTGAGGCCGCAGTATATACATCGAGTTTTTTGTGCTTTGTCACTGGCTATACTATTAGCCGGTTTTGAGGGCCCCAGCGGATGTGCTTTCGCATTCCTGCTTGCAAAAGACTTTTCCTGGTTTTATCCAGAGTGAAATACAGAGTTATGCTAATGCTCCGTAATTCACTCTGTTTCCTACTTGCGAAACACTGTCTTATGTCGCATGTAGAAGACACAATAGAAACATTAAGCTTTCGTTTGAACTATCGAGTGAAAAGATTGTTGGTCATTACAGAACTGTTTTATGGATGCAGGTACGGTAGAAAGGCCATAAACTGCCTTCTGTCTCAAATGTTATCACATTAAAACTAACAATGTGTTTCTCAGTATTCAAATTATTTGTGCAGTTAAAATAAAACCAAAGCTTTAGTACACCATCCACACACAGTATGATGAAAAACATTATTAAATTTGTAAGAAAATTAATGTACTTAAATTAATATATGTAAAAAAATTATAATATTGAATATATTTAAATTAATAAATTAAATTAATACAAATTTTTGATTTTATGATTGATTGATTGATTGATTGATTGATTTCAGTTTTACCAAAAAATCAACTAGCTAATTAACTAACTACATTGTTTGCGGTATGATTGGAGAAACGATTTTATATCTGTAGAATATGTATGTGATGACTATATTCAGTATTCTCTTGGCTGTAAATTACTTATAAATGTTTAGAGTACACTTTCATCAAATACGTGAATTGCATAAGACGAACTAGAATTTATAAAATTTAAGGATCTAAACGAACCAGAAACTATGTCATGAAAGATCTCGCGCTATGGATGAAAATCAGAGCGAACATAGATAGACATGCGGTAAACAGTTAGTACAGTAATAATGTAATTATATAGCACCTTTTTCGCAAAACGGGAAGCAATAGTGTTTTAAATCAGAATACGATAGGAAACAATATCAATAAATGAAAGCAAGGCAATGACATAGTAAGAAGACAAAACTATAAATGAACTATAAATGAATTTTAAGTGTAGATTTTAATTCAAAAGCAGTCATATTCGCACTGGGCATATCCAACGGTAGGTCATTCCATAACGACGGTGCGATGAAACTAAAGGTTTTGCTTCTAACGGAGACATAAGAAATGTCTACACAACCGTTTGCATCGGGACACAACTCAAAACGAATACAATTCATAGACAGATCAGGGCTACAATTTGTGGGCACGGTATTCAGAATTAGAGAGGCACTCAATCAAAAAGTGTGGGGGCCATGAGAAAATTAACTAGAGCAGTGGTACTCTTTTACTCCAAATGTGCCGGGGACGCTTTCTATTATTACGCCCCTGTTTGTCGCCTAGTTTATGTCGTGGTCGCATAGAATAAACATTGTGTTTGGAAAAATTGCAATATGCGGCTCAACAGAAAACTATTTAGC
Source organism: Trileptium ribeirensis (assembly GCA_030248225.1). NCBI lineage: Eukaryota > Metazoa > Nematoda > Enoplea > Enoplida > Thoracostomopsidae > Trileptium > Trileptium ribeirensis. The sequence continues at coordinate 11,954 of JASANE010007934.1, forward strand.
AATAATATTGTTAAAGTGACAATTCCAAATTGCTCGGTAACTAATTAATCAATATCAGTAACTCGATATCGTGAATTGAAAATTAGGTCCAATGTAGTAATTTTAGTCTATTTATCATAATTAAGCACAAATATTTTTTGACTCTGTTATCGATATGCGCCACAAAATTCTATGACTATATAGCTATAAAACGTGGCTTAAAGACTATTCTTCAAATAAACTAGTTAGATCTCTTAGTTAGATCTCAATTCCAAAACCAGTAAAGTTTAACACATAAATGCTATTTACAACAATAACATAGTTTATTACCGGTCAAGCCAGCCTTATTAAACAGAACTGTTATGCATTGTCCATACTCACACTGTCCATGTGAGATATAGACCAGATGAAAGGATCCTGTTATTCAAAAATAATAGATTGACATGTGGTAAATAAACAGATAAGATCAGAAAGGGCATAGAGTCATTTACAACTGATCATAAGTTGAAACGATAATGGTGATAACACTAAGTAGCCATTTATGCGACATCTTTTATACGCTATGTAAGTTTGTAACGAAGTCAAATTATGCACTGTTTATCTTAGTAGTGAATATTAAGAAATATATTCCTTAATATTAAAGACTAAATTTCTTTAAAACAATGCAATGGAATATATTCCTTAATATTAAGGACAGGGGAATACGCTTGTTATTCAGTAGCAGATTTCTCTTAATATTAAGGAAAATTTTTCTTAATATTGCGGGAAAATCCCTTTTCTTCTGCAGTGTGGCATTGTAGGAAAACATTTGGTGCTCAATATTAAAGAATATATTCTTTAATGATAACATTTAATATTAAGAAATATATTCTTTAATGTTAAGGAATATATTACTTAATATTGAGGAAAATATTTCTGAATTTTAAGTAATATAGTACTTAATATTTAACAAATTTTGTACTGATTATCTAGGAATAGCTAAAATAATACTACCAAAGTAGAATACACCACAGCGCCGCCAGATATCGCAGTGTATTTCTGAGTGGTTTTTCCCTATTAACAAATTTTCTTTGGAAATTTGTGGTCTAAAACTTCTTTAAATTCGCCCACTTTCTACACCTCTTGGACCAAATTTTTCCGTTCTTTCTAGTGGAAGAGGTTTCCAGCACACCATCTTCGACGAATGGATAATTAAAAGGCACTGATTTTGGGGTATTTGATTTCCTAAAAATACTTGTGGCCATCGTGTGTAAAAATACGCATCTAGCAGTTAGAATAACTGGTTGACAAAAACTGTTAGAGTTTATATTGCTGACATATCTTACTTCGCACAGCTCTAATATAGTCAGACTTCAGAATGCATGAATGAAATGTCATCACGAAATATGAATCCGACAACGGTACCGTAAAAAGTCGCAAATTTAGATGTCCATTTCTAATGTATATACTCAATAAAAGATTCTATATTCCTATTAAATAACTGACAAACCTACGTATGACACCCAAACAAGCTGAAAAAAGTAGCCCATGAATGAAATGTTATCACGTAATATGAATCCGACCACGGTGCCGTAAAAAGACGCAAATTTAGATGTTCATTTCTGATGTATATACTCAATAAAAGGTTCTATATTCCTATTAAATAACTGACAAACCTACGTATGACACCCTAACAAGCTGAAAAAAGTAGCCCATGAATGAAATGTTATCACGTAATATGAATCCGACCACGGTGCCGTAAAAAGACGCAAATTTAAATGTTCATTTCTGATGTATATACTCAATAAAAGATTCTATATTCCTATTAAATAACTGACAAACCTACGTATGACACCCAAACAAGCTGAAAAAAGTAGCCCATGAATGAAATGTCATCACGAAATATGAATCCGACCACGGTGCCGTAAAAAGACGCAAATTTAAATGTTCATTTCTAATGTATATACTCAATAAAAGATTCAATATTCCTATTAAATAACTGACAAGCCTACGTATGACACCCAAACAAGCTGAAAAAGTAGCCAATGAATGAAATGTCATCACGTAATATGAATCCGACCACGGTGCCGTAAAAAGACGCAAATTCAGATGTTCAAACTCTAATGTATATACTCAATAAAAGATTCTATATTCCTATTAAATAGCTGACAAACCTACGTATGACACCCAAACAAGCTGAAAAAGTAGTCTGTTTTTGTAGCATGACAAACTACTATAGGAAGATCTAAGAGGCGAGGTTTCCCTTCTGCCCTCATTATTTATTTCCTTCTTTAAAATTAGTCTTACCATAAAAATATATGGCAACGCTCTGCGAACGCTGATAAGCAAGCTGTGAGGACAACGTTTAATGATTATTCATTCTTGAGTTGTATGATCGCGTTTCAGAAGCAGAACAATGCATTAAATGTAAAGTCTCGTATGTACCATAGGAACTGAATAAAATTTGTATTTGTATATATTTGCTAAAATTATTTTTGTGAACAAATCAATATTTCGGAGATATCAGTTCCTACGCGTTTTAATAACAAAATAACAAATATTCGGCACATAAAATTCATTTAAGAAGGCTGTTTTAAAATCAATGATTTGGAAATCAGAAAACCACTTTGTATTTTCGCTTCATTTGTTATGCTAAAAGCTTGATAGCGTGTTTGTTCCAGCTCATAATAGCGGGTTGTATATTCATAATCCTTAATCACATTTAAGTATTTACATGATTGATAGGAATTGAATAATATTCTCGATAAACGTAGCTTGATCGGTTTGACTTTGAAAAACACTCTTCAGTATTAATGGTAATGTTTGGATTTAGAATCACAAAAATCAACCCTCTTCTTTCATGCCTGAAATTATCTAATTTGAAACATATTTTAAAAAATACTTCTTTCAGATTTGGAAAATTATTATCATAAGGAAAAATTTCTATCATATATATAGTAACAACGTAAAGAAAATATTGCCTTAATAGTAAGGAAATTAGTACTGAATATTTAGTACACATTCAGTACTAAAATTTTATATTAAATATCAGCTTTAACAATATTCAGAGCTGTTAATATATTATAATAATCACAGTAATAAAACATTTATAAGTCGCCTTTTTCGCAGAAGCGTGACAAAGCGCAGGATAATAAATGTCAGGTAAAGATGTCATGTTATAAACAATTCATATTCGTGTAGCCGAAAACAGATGAGTTGCTTAGATTTGAACTGAGCTAAATCAAGGTTCGGATTTCGTAAAGCACTTGGCAGGTTTGTATTATATTGTTACACGTAAAACACGAAATGAAATTTAGGCCCTATTGTTGAGAAATTAATATAATTTGTAGATTATACTAATGGAGAGCACATATAGTAATACCGCTTGGGACGATTTCAAAAATTCAAGATTTTTACACGTCAAAACAGACATAGACACACAAAAAATAGACATATTTTTCACTGTTAGTACGACCCACTGTATTATTTACACATACGTAAACACTAAAGATGGAAGTTTGGTCGTTCGGCAAAAGTCGACTGGAATTCCATCTTTAGTCGACAAAATCGCCTGTATTTTACTGTAACGCCATTTTCTCTACAAGTACGACCACTGTATTATTTACACATATGTAGACACTGAAGATGGAGGTCGGGTCGTTCGGAAAAACCTAACCCTAATGGACACATTGACATGTATTGTCTGAAAGAATAAACAAACGTTGCATTATTATACCTACGTTAAATTAGTATTCAGAGCATAATATACAAATTAAAAATAAGTGCATTGCAGGCCCGCTCAGGTTAAATAGTAACATTAATGTTTACGATCAATAAACTAAAATTGAAAATTTTGTAAACTTAATTACTTTTAAAATACATTTTTCTTAGTAAAATTAAGGAGAAGGATATAAATATAATGCAGGAAAAACAGTTACATTTTGATATTTTAAGCCACATTTTCTGTATTTATTTCTTTTAATATTTTTTCTGGCAAACATTTTTATCATATTTTCCCTACCAGGGTCCAATTAAATTTTCGTACAAAATGTAATGGCGCTAAATTTATCGTTGAAAATCTTACCATCGCAGTAGTGCGACACTTTTCAGTTCCAGCAATGATTAACGAGGCTATATATTTTCCTGATCAAAATGCCCAAATGTTACTGCTATCATCTGTAACTCTGCAAAGAAAACTCTGATTTCTTGTACATTCGGCTATGGATAAATTGGCCAATATAACTTTTAGGGGCTGAAGTGAAATGCATGCCATGCCGTTCTCGATTTACTGAGCGAAAGCCTTAGTCTTAGCCTAAGCTAAGGTCTCTATATGAGCCATGTACTAAGCCTAAGGCTAAGTCGGGAGCTGCCGCTCCCCGAGACCCCCGCTCTAAGCTGTTCTTTTTTCTAAAACGTTATAACGTCCGGTTCCTAAATGTGACATGGGCCGATAAATTGATATCTATTAATTGAGTTTATTACTATCCATTTCGTTTGATCTAAATATTAGTCATGGTTTGATCCGGCTGGAAAATAATTAAAAGCAATGCCGCTAAACCCAACTGTCGTAGCGAGGCTTCTTGTCCCTCCTGGTAATCCCGCAGGCCGGTATTTCATTCCTCCGGTATTCCGACAGCCCGGTAATCTAGCAGGCCAGTATTTTGCCGCTCAGGTAATGCGGCAGGCCGGTATTTTGCTGCTCCGGTAATGCGACAGGCCGGTATTTTGCCACTCCGGTAATGCGGCAGGCCGGTATTTTGCCGCTCCGGTAATGCGGCAGGCCCGTGTTTCCGCCACTACGCTATCGTTATATTGCGAAATTTGTAATCCCGATTAGTACCCGGGATTTAGCCGACGGTTACCTCTGAGGATTGGACACTCATTTTACGCTTACCTAGGATACGTAACGCCTCGCTTCCAATGACACCCAAAATCTTTAGCGATTAGGAAAGAATGAGTAAAAATACCGTAAAATGGAGAAAATTATCGGTTATATCCCCTGCCCTACCCTCCATAGAAACAAAATGGAGGTAGTAAGTCATGTTACACACAGCGTATACGAGCCCCAACTGTGCTTACGCATAACTAGGTAATGCTCTGTGACCAGGTTACGTTGACTTTATAGAATTACGCTCATGTTAAACGAGTGCGTAACCTGATTACTTAACGTTACCTAGTTACGCGTAAGACCATGAGAATTCATAACCGTGTTACGCTGAACAATATAGTTACACAGGTTGCGCTAGCATGTAACCGGGTCACGGAACAGTGTAACTTGTGTAACATCATGCTCCAGCGTAACTTGGTTACGTCGTATCGCAGTGGCACGTAACTGTATACAGTAGTGTAACCGGGTAACGCTTGTCCACCCTATTACGCGTAACCTAGTTACACCACGTAACATTCGTAACTCCGTACAAACATGTAATTCAGTTACACGAAATAGAAGGTCACGTAACTTTGAACACCAAGGTAACCCAGTTACACAGTTTAGATTTTTATTATTACACAATTGCGTAACTGAGTTACGCGTGCCTGTAACACGCTGTAACCATATATTAAGTTGTAACTGGATTACGTAGGTTTAACCAGTTACAAAATCCCTTAACTTCATACTGCAGCGTAACCCAGTTACACGAGAGTGCCGTCTTACGATGCCGGAACGCTGCACGCAATTCTCTGTGAAAGACGCATAATCCGGCAGACCGGTATACGGGCCCGGCGGTATTTTGGACATAATTCATATTTATTTTATCATGAAAAAATTAGATTATGCCTTACTCATTTCAAGAGTATATTTTTGACCTGTTCCTGAGCAGTTTTTGTACATTACTGTATTTCCTGTATCTTGTTGCGTTGAAAGTGTTTTATAGCGTTATATGGCGCAAAAAATTTTTTTAATCAGGTACTATCACCGAACTAGCACATTATATTTAAAGTTTACTATGGCGAAACTTAACTTTCTCTCAGGTAACTCTGTAGTGGATGAATGTATATATAATGTGTGCCTTGTTAATTAATGACATTTAAAGACTCAAAGTGAAGAATGAAAATTTTTACACATATACAGCAACGAAAAACAATTTTAAAAATGTAAAAAAAATTTTGCAAAATTAATCGTGGAGGAATCCGCAGCTGTACTGTTGTATACCAGCCAGAAAAGTCGCTCGCTGGCCCATGACCAGTCGAAATTCCGGCCGGCCGTTTTACCTGCTTGCCGGCAAGCCAGAAATTTCACAGCTGGCCGGCTCACGAAATATCCAACCGGTTTCCAAACGGTAATTCAAATGTTTTCCAACAAAACTGTTGTATTTGATATATTTTTATGTTTCAAAGCAAAAATATATATATTTATACAAAATATTGCATGCTAATCACAAAGGAAATAATACAACCATTGACGTATACAAAGATTGCGTTATGGTGAAGATTTTGTAGAACAATATGACACTTGGTCGTACATACTCATTTACTTTGCCTCAACCGATCATGCGGTCATTTTTTCGTCTTATTCAGGTGGGACCACCCAGAGTTCTCGGGTCTTTCCTAGAAGACCCAACAGCCCAGAGTTGGTAAAGTTTGAAGGTACAGCGAAAATTTTGGCACCATTCGACTCAGCTCGATGAGGCTTTTCAAAAATACTCATCTGGGCAATATTTATGATAAAACATTTTCGAAAAAAAATTCCTCTCGAGAGATACATAATTTTATGCATATACCGTTTGAACTGCATTAAGGAGTTTAGTAAAATGGTAGTAAAATCCTCTTAATCGGTTCACGGGTTAAGTGGTTATTACCATTTATGTGAAATCCAAAACCTAAGGCTATTAGGCTTAGGCTCAGCCTAAACCTAAGCCGTTAGCTTATTCACCGATTGATTTACACTCACTCGACACAGCGCGTTAATGTAGTTCGAATGGTATATAAAGTTATATATTTATCGAGATAAATTTTTTCGAGAATTTTGGGTACTATTGGGAACCCAGAAAAACCGAAAAAAGACTTGCCACAGATATTATCCAAATGGATATTTCCTGAACCGCCTCGTAGAGATGAGTTGAACGGTGCCAAGATTTCTGCAATATTTTGAAAATTAGCCAATTTCGGGCTGGAAGCTTTCTTGGAGAAATCCAAATTCTCTAGGGTTTATTTGCAACCGCTCTAAGGTTTTAGTTGGGTACCGCCTACAATGTTCTTTGGGGCGTTAAATACGACGCACGTGAACCCATTGGAACAGGTATTTGATATCCTTTCAAAAACGGAAGGAGGTAGTAGTAGCGAGTTGCTATACTTGGGGGTAGGACTAAAAACCATCATATCATCGGATAATAATTATAATGCATTCATAAAGCGCCCTTTTCGCTCATAGCGTTGCAAAAGTGCTGGATACGATATAACAATTTACAGCAATACGATAATTTATGAGATTATGAAAGTAAAACCTGCAGAAGCAGAAATGTCTTTAACTTAGACTTAAATTCAGGTAATGGATAATGCAAAAGATGGATCAGTATGATCGAGCCTTACATTCTTCTACAATAATTTGTAACGGGCCCTTGAATATACTGATGCTAATTATGATCATATAAGTTCATACATGCCCATATGGGCAGAAGGGTTTTTTCGTCTCCCTCTGAGGCTCTGACCTCACCCTTCCCTAGGGCCAGGCTACTCCCACACGACAAGTCATGCTACCCTCTGGAGATCTGAGGCGCCTGCGAAGGCGCCGCATCCTCGCCTCACCCTCCCCAGTCCCCTCCTCGGAGAAGCCAAAGGCCTGCCCCCCGGGGAGCCGGCTACCACCCTGTAACTTCTGATCTCGATAGGTTTCGTACGTTAGACTTTCGTGAAACATATATGGACTTTATAATAATGAATGATGAGAAGACTAACGACATAAAACAAAAGGGACTCTCCCTTCTAAACGGACACCGTGGTAGTAAATCTAAAAATGTATAAACAAACTTGTGATATCTATTAATTTGTCAGCTTATTAATAATGTTTATTTAAGTTTTTGAAATTGAAAAAAACATGTTTACGTTTTCCTAAAAGATGGACTACTGTGGGAACTTGACACTAACAAAACAACCAGACTAAGTGATTTTAGTTGGTTTTGGATAATTAATTATATCCGTGTTCTTAGAGGATAGGGAGTTACAACCGCCCTGAGGCTCCGACCCTTCCATCCCTCGGCGCGAATAGCCGACCCCCCCGGCTGGCTGACCCTTAGTGGGAGTTCGAATGCCTTCGCCCCCAGAGCACCCGGCATCCCGTTTGGGACCTCAGGCCTTGAGCAAGTATCATGAATTATGTTAAACAATTATTAACTGCGGAAAACATTTTATGTTTTATTGAGATCCTACGGCTGGTTTTCTTTGAAAATTTGAAACATTGCTGTGCGATAGTATATCAGTATTTGTTTTAAATTAAAAAAAGACATGAATTAAATTTCATACCGCCCGTCATTATGTCATTATGAATGTGTCAATTTTATATATTATATCAGCGCAGTAAAAAGAAATAGCAAAAATAAATTTTGAGAAAAATAATATATAAATTGAAAATAAACATATATTTGATAATAATAACGATTAAATATTGAAATTATAAATGGGCATTAATTGAAAAAAAATGATTTGAGAAAAAATTACCATAAAATTTCAAAATTAAAAATAAATTTGAGTAAATGTAGACATATAATAAATAAATTAAAAATTTAGGAAAAACTAAAAATGAAAATTTATAATTATATTATTGAGCGAAAAATTTATATAAAATTAAACATTAAAAGTACAAAAATTAAAAAATAAATTTATAAAAAATTTACTTAAATTTGATTATATTTTAGAAAAATAAAAATACAAATTGAAATTTAGAAATAGATTTAAGAAAAACGAACGTAAAAGTTTAATATAAATGTAATGTCCCGGGTAGCGGGTGGCTTGGGGGGGGTTTAAATTTTCGAAATTTTTGGGTCTCAAAATTTTTTCTAGTTTTGCCAATTTACCCAAATTTTGTCTATTTTCCCGGATTTTTGCCCATGTTCGTTAAAGTGTTCTGCGCGCGTCCGCCGTGGGGAGGATGGCATGCGCGGAACCTCAGGGTGTTTAGGCAACCTCTCAGGGGGATCGATGTCGTACCAACGCTGGCAAAGGGTACTAGCTTCACGTCGATGTTTGAAATTGCCATATTTTTATCGTATCTAGTTGCACAGGCGATCACATATTTTCTCTAAATATCAATAACGTATAATTCAAATCAAATATGAATATTACACTGAACCACCCAATCGGAGCACTCGGAGCTATCATTCCCTGGGCTGTTTGAAGAGTAAACATCAATACGTCATTATTAGATTTTCATTGCAATTAAAATTTTCCAAATAAAAAAATGTGTCACAGTATTCAAGATTTTTACCCTCACACGGATAAATTTTCCGACTCGAATAATCGTAGCATGTTTTGTACGAATAAAAGCTAATATAAGCCTGAACCTTAGTCCAAGCCTAAGTTCTACTATAGGGGACTTATTGCTGACGTGATCCATTAAAAGAAGAATTTTAAATAGAATATATATATATGTTTACCGATGGGATAATGCTTTAACTGAGCTTATCTCTATTCGGTCAAATATCTTCAGCTTATTAACCTATTATTGAGTTTAGCGTTCTTGGCTGAAGAATTGAAGAAAAACCTATATTTAAATGCGTGAATCCTTTCCAATGTGGAGGTTCGAACATGAAGGTGGGGTGCAAGACCGCAGAATCTGTGGTATCCTTTTGTAATTTTACTTTCATGATTAAAATTCCGAGTTGAGAAATTATTTATTGTGAATTTTTTCGTAATTCCCTATGGATGCAACGGAGGTCATGTATTTGTCCAGGTGTTCGAACATGAAGGTGGGGTGTAAGACTGCAGAATCTGTGGTATCCTTTTGTAATTTTACTTTCATGATTAAAATTCCGAGTTGAGAAATTATTTATTGTGAATTTTTTCGTAATTCCCTATGGATGCAACGGAGGTCATGTATTTGTCCAGGTGTTCGAACATGAAGGTGGGGTGTAAGACTGCAGAATCTGTGGTATCCTTTTGTAATTTTACTTTCATGATTAAAATTCCGAGTTGAGAAATTATTTATTGTGAATTTTTTTCGTAATTCCCTATGGATGCAACGGAGGTCATGTATTTGTCCAGGTGTTCGAACATGAAGGTGGGGTGCAAGACCGCAGAATCCGTGGTATCCTTTTGTAATTTTACTTTCATGATTAAAATTCCGAGTTGAGAATTATTTATTGTGAATTTTTTCGTAATTCCCTATGGATGCAACGGAGGTCATGCATTTGTCCAGGTGGGTTGCAAAATTATGAGACAATTGAAATTTCTCACATTTTTTGTCTAACAGTCAACTGGAAGGTTTCTGACATATTGATGTTACATATAGTACTCTAGGACCTATACGCATACTTGGAAGAACTATGCTTTACGGACATTCAAATATACATCCCGTGCCAGAAATCCCGCATATTCCCAGCTCTTGAGTGTCGCCCCTTTGGTTACATATTGCAGTTTTTGAATTAACACGGTGAACATCTTTCTCAAAAATTAATAAATTTTTCTACCAAAATGTTTGAGCCAATAACTGTTATTTTTTAGATAAATAATTGCGATATTTTGGGTCGATAACTGCAAAGTGGTTCCTCGATGGACTCTGGATAAAGTCTGTAGATAGTAACCTATCCCGTGCAAGGGCGCAGCAAGAGAGTGAGGCCCAATTTTCCCTTAGCGTTTGCCGCACTCTTCAGAGCGCTCCCTGATTTTATGACAAGCGTGCTTCGTCACTATATTGTTGTACTCAAAAGCCCTAAATTACAAAATTAAAGCCGCGCGTTGAAGCATCTAAACAAATGATTAGCTATGGCTACGGTTCTGTTGCCGTGTCTGATCATACCTTAATAATTACTAATATTAATTGCCGTATCAATGCTACACTCTTAGCCAAGGCAATCAAATACAGGTGCTGAAACTCAATAAACGTTCATAGCTTCAAACAATCACTTTCACCGATTGTTCTACTAGTAAATTGTTTTTGATGCCCGTGTGGACCGTTTTTACAACCCCTTGGAAAAACGCATACTGTGTAAAGTTTTAACTATAATTTTCAATGCTCTCTCTTCTGGAACGCCACCACTGCTTAGAGGCATGCTGCAGTTGTCATCCGTGTTCCGACAAGCTGCTAGCCAAATTCTTTGTATTAACGTTTGTCGGAGCGATAGTTTTCGATCTTTAGGCCCAATATCGTGGAATCTTCTTCCCAGCGACCTAAGGGATCTGAACCTTACGCGACTATAATTCACGAGTAGAGTGAAAACGCATTTCTTTTGACATTGATCGTATTTATAAAACGCGCCTGTGTAACGTTTTTCGAAATGGGTGCTATATAAGTGTTTGCTATTATTAACTTTTATCATCGATAATCTACTGCATCTCAAAATCAAGACAATCCGCGATTGACCAGAGTCTCCATGGTTTGACTCCGAATGCCAAACAACGAAAGGAACATTGAGACGTTGGGAACGGTACTAGCGACGTCAGCCAAGAACGACGAAAAGGAAGCCTACATAAATCAAAAGCGTGCATGCTGACAGCTGTGCCAAAGGAAACTAAACATTTTTTGGAAACACAAACTCATTGAGACGTCGAACAGCAACAAATGGAAAGACATAAATTCCTTACTCAATCGGAAATATCAGACTCCTCTAGCTACCGAACGTGCCGATGGCTTTGTCACTTATTTTGTGCAAAATATTGCAGCACTACGATCCGACTTCCAACAACGAACGATGTTTTCGCCACGAATCTCCAACGACGCTCCACTGATGCAATTATCGGCTGTTTCAGAACAGGAAGTCCGGAGGCTTATACTAATGACTAATAATAAATGATATGCTCTGGATCTACTTTCTCCTAGAATAATTAAACAATTTATTTACGATTTTCTAAATCCACTTACACCAATGAATCTATCACCACTGGGATAATGCCATCCAGAGAAAAGATGGCCATTGTGCGTCCCCGTGTTAAGAAATCAATCGTTAACAGTCTGGAAATGGACAACTATCGCCTTGTTTCCAATCTTTCCTAAACTGATCGGACGCACAGTTCTGAAACAACTGAATTAATCATCTAGAGACAAATAACTTAATTCCAACTAATCAATCTGCATATAGCAAAGGACATTCTACTGATACAGCCCTCATCAAACTATGCAATGATATCCAATGTGCTTTCAGTCGACAGCACATCGTTATCGTAGTTAGTTTGGATATGTCGACAGCCTTTGACACTATCAGCCAGTCTATTGTTCTGGAGAGACTGTGCCGCATCGGAATGACGTCAAATTCCATGAAATGGTTTATATCCTGCCTGACTAACCGCCTCCAATACGTCCAAATCGGGCCTTTTTCAAATCGACTGTGCTAGTTTGCGGCGTCTCCAGGGCAGTGTTATCGGACCAATTTTGTTTAACATCTCAATCGTGCCGCTTCTGGACATTATCAACAATGCTGGGTTTCAAGTACACAGCTACGCCGATGATATACATAAATACAAAGGCTTTGATCCACTAAATTGGCACTGCTGCCATGTGGTCATTCGGTGTAAAGACGGCACCTTACACAGAAGAGACATCCCTAGGCCACACCGCCCGTTCTCTTTTAGAGCGCTTCCTATGCCTCTATCTAAATACAATTTGTGGAAAGCTGTCGGAAATTGGTACTGCTGCCGTGTGGCGATTCGGTGTAACAATATTCTTTTTTCCGCCAAATAAATATCAAATATTTTACAAAATGTTATGTGAAGATAAAGTTTCTAACAATTTCCATAAGCCAAAATCAATAAACAAAAGGAAAAGCGATTATTATTAATTAAACCCATGTCATAAACCCAAGACTTTTGAAACCCATGTCATAAACCCAAGACTTTTGAAACGTAAACATAGCCTTATCCAGCTGTAAAAGATGAGAGAGAAATCGGAAATCAGAATGCTTTCGTGGGTGGTCTGTTCAAATGGACTCTTGAGGTTTATGGCTATTATACTTAATGTGAGTTTTATAATAATTGCATTTATAACGAGCCTTTTTCGCAAAAGCGTTGCAAAAGCGCAAGAGATTGTCAGAAAATACAATAGTCACAATGAAGCAAGTTTCAGTGTAAAGTTTCCTATTTAATATTATATTTTGTTGCTTTTTTGCCTTAGGATACCAGATTTTCCATCTGCAATATCACTTGTTCATTTATGTAGGCACGTTTTTACTATGTTCTTTTTTTTGGCAATGCCGTCAGGCAGTGACATTGTTTTCAGCTTTGGTCAGATTGTGCAGCATTTATCGCTCACATTGCAATGTAACCACAGCGGAATACTTTTTAATTCAGACTGCTCATGTTTGGCTTTATCCACTGAAAGTGGCCCGCATCAAACACAGTCAAACGGATCAAACGACAAACATCAACTATCAACCCATAAGGTAACAAGATAAGACCACAGACATGCCGAATCGCTACATTATTGTCATCCAGGTGTTGTAATACTAAACCATAAAATGAACACATAGACTATGATCATGTAATCAGAAATATAAGTGGATTTACCCCCTTTTTCTGATTTAATTCGTTTATTGGCTGGTCTTGTAAGTCATGTTTATTTAAATTTGCGCTATATGTTGTTATATTTGCATAATGCTGGGAGACGATGTTGCAGTCAGGCTATTACTTAATGGTTGGGATCGCGATGATGGACTTAACTCCGGATGCAAAACCCTTCGAGGTGCAACATCCAATGACCGGTATTAAACGATATACTACTATACTAGTGAAGATCGCTTGCGAACCAGAATTCGAGTGGTGAGAACAATCCGCCGAAGCAGAAGTGTGAAAAATATTTGCCACACAATATTTTTGACACTCGCAATGAGCTTGTCGTCCAAGAAAACCCCATATCCGACACTATAACCAAAAATAAACACACATTCAGGTGCTTTTCCCACGACTTCTCACCAAAAATTTCGAAAACGTCATTTTTTATGCCAAGTATGAACCAGAAGTATAAAAAATATTTGCCACACAATATTTTTGACACTCGCAATGAGCTTGTCGGCCCAGAAAACCCCATATCCGACATTAAAACCAACAATAAACACACATTCAGGTGTTTTTCCCCACGACTTCTTACCAAAAATTACGAAAACGTCATTTTTATGACAAGTATGAACCAGGAGTGTAAAAAATATTTGCCCAACAATATTTTTAACACTTGCAATGAGTTTATCTGCCCAGAAAACCCCATATAAGACGCTAAAAGCAACAAAAAATACATTTAGGTGCATTTCCCACGCTTTTCACCAAATACGAAATTTGGCGCCAACTATAAGCGTATAGACTCCAGATTGGGAAGTAGTTGAAAAACTTGTTATATATCATTGGAAAGCCTTGGTAAAGCTACATGGAATAGGCCTATTAGTTTGCGGATACCTCGTGTACTTATTGACAAAGTTGCAAAAAATGGAGGGGGTGCCCGAAAAATGCGCCAAAATGACGTCATTTTCCCCATAACTTTTCTCACGGCAAAAAATTCAAAAATCGGGCTCCGTCACTACACATAAATCGACCATTGCGGTTCGAATGAGCTATGGTGCATCAAAATCTGCCCAATCGTTATCGAGAACCAGGTGAGACACACACACAGACAGGACCTCCTCAACCTCCCCCTCCAGATCCAAAATTGAAAATTCTCGTTCCACTCGAAGACAACTACTACTACTACTCAGGAGCAGGCGGTTCAAGTGCTGCCGTCGAAAAACCGGTGCCGTCGAAACCGGTGCCCTTTGTACTCCCCCCTATAGGCGGAATATACGCTTATGATCTATTTTTTTATTTTCGGTTTCATGGATTGTCGGTTGAATGTTTCAAGAAAACTGAAAAGATTTGTGTCTACTAATATAAAATCAACAACGCTTTTGGAATGGCTTTGACGTATAAGGCTCTTTATAGGTCATATACTCATACTCATATTTACGAACTGACATTAAAATTCTACAAATTATTACCTGACTTCATCTTAGCCTGAAAGACTGACACCTGAAAGACGACGATAGATTAACCTTTTACAATTTAACTCACATGTTTGATTCCCATGTCCAAATTTTCCAGATTGAAATGTAGAATTTTCCGTGCTTTTGCTTCAAAAAATTGAGGACGTTTAAAACATGTAAACATTTTAGGTTTTGAAATAAAAAATAAAATTTTTGATTTTATTTAAAGGGAGCCACTAAATCTAAATTAGATGCTTCAAATGAATTTTAGATAATGTCCAAAACGAATAGTCAAAGTCAAAGTTTATGGAACATATCAAGTTTACGTGCATATAGGTATACATGGCACAACGAAAAGTCGATAATAAATTTGAAGTGTGAATATGCAAGCAACCAAGAATATTCAGTAAAAAAGCTAGAAAGGGGGACGAGTCCTACTCTTACATCTAACCTAAGTTCCGGTTATAGTAGAGATATCGGTGATAATAGACCGTGTAAAACATTTAAAATTTTCCTAATCTACATTTAACATGGATCTATATTTTACGATATTAATTTATATTTCAGATGCACAGAGTGGATATCAATATAAGCAATGCATACAGGTCTGCAAAATGATAGTGATTTGACCGGTGATAAACGATACTGTTGTATTCTTCTCCTTAATAAAATTATCATGTTCCCATAAAATGGATTGTTCCATTAATAGTTGTTGCATGGCTTGCTGTTCACACAGAGATTTGTATGCACAGTTTTGAGGACTTCAAACGGGTACGATAACACGAGTTTGAATGAGGAAACTGTACAACCGTGCACACAAATATTTGACTAAATTTTGACATAGTTGTACCACAGTTTGCAATTATAATGAACTACATTTTAATTTGTGTTTGAGTTTGAACGACGAAACTGTACAGCCGTGCATACAATTATTTAAATGCACGACTAGCGTTGTATTCAAATATCTGCATGCAAGGCTGTACAGTTTACTGTTTGAAGCTAAACAAACAAAAATTTTTATTGGTTGATCACTGATATATTTTTAAATAACTATAACTCGAGCACAAATCCGAACATAGCTCATATAATAATAATAATAATAATAATAAAGAAACATTTATAAAGCGCCCTTTTCGCCGGAGCGTTACAAAAGCGCTGACAAATTACACATAAGAAAACACAAACAAGCAATGTACAAACCACTAATACATAGACAATTGAAATATTCAGAAAGGTACAGTGACAACACCGTTTTTTTACATATATACATTTTAATACACACAATCAAGCAAGATCTAAGCACTGATGAATTGTCATTGACGAGGAAATAAGTGAGTTTTAAGTTTAGTTTTGAACGCAAATAGCGTTAATTCAGAGTCCCTTAATGATCGCGGTAATGTGTTCCATAGTGAGGGCGCCTGAAAGGCGAATGTTTTTGTTCGTGTGCCGTGTGTTTGGAGTAAACGTTCACTCGATAGGCGCGGTGTCGCTGCTGAGTGCAACATGTTGGCCAAGTATTTGGGTTCATTTGAAGCCAACACATTGTATACAATTACTAAAATTTTAAACGTAATTCGTTCTCGAAGAGGTAGCCTATGAAGACGTCGTAATACCGGACTAATAGGATCCCATTTTGCTGAGCACGCAACTATTCTTGCAGCGGTGTGTAAAGTTCGGCGTAGAGGTTGCATGATGTACGTTGGGACATTTAAATATAAGGCGTTACAATAATCAAGTCTACTCATAACAAACGCCCGTATCATGGTTTGTGCAGTATCATCACTCAGTCGGCGTCGGAGGCGGCTAATTGAGCGGAGTTGCCAGGCGCAGGTGGCAGATAACTGGTTAATGTGTTGAACCATGGTTAGTTGATTGTCTAAAGTAACCCCTAGTATTTTTATGGTATTAGTCGGTATGATAGTTGCCGACCCTATTACAGTTGGTGGTCCAGTTAAATTCCCTGAATGGAAATAAATTAGTTGGGTTTTAGAATCGTTTAGAATTAAGTTATTTGTGTTAAACCAATGTTTCAGTCTATGTAGAAGATCTGTCAGTGATGCAGCAACGGTGGAAATGTTGTCTGGGTAGAAATGTCGATAAATTTGGATATCGTCAGCATAGTTTTGTACTTCGTAACCAGCTGCCGATATTAATTTAATGACCGGTGCAATACAAATATTAAACAAAACTGGGCCAAGGACGCTACCTTGAGGTACACCAGTTGTTAAAGCCGTTGGTTTTGACAAAGTTTTGCCTATTTGGACGCGTTGTTGGCGGTTAGCTAGATAGGATTCAAACCAATCGACGGCGTTGCTGGAAAGTCCGGCCGCTAAGAGATTCTGAAGAATTAATTTATGTTCGATTGTGTCGAATGCTGCTGAGAGATCCAGACTCACTAACCCAGTAACTTTACGTCTAGTGAAGGCGGCCTGGATGTCATTTGTTATTTTGATGAGTGCAGTTTCCGTTGAGTGAAATTTGCGATAGGCGGATTGTTGATCATGAAGATGATGTGAAGTTGTTAAAAAAGAGTTCAGTTGAGAAAGAACTGCTCGTTCGATTAGTTTAGACAAGTAGGATATATTAGAGACGGGTCGATAATTATTATAATACCGTAGGGTCGGCCGTCTGTTTTTTCAAATGCGGATGTACTATAGACATTTTTTCACTGTGTGGAAATCTTGCAGATTGCAACGAGCAGTTGATTATATGTGTTATTGGACCTGCGAGAGTATCGGAAAATTGTTTAATAATTGCAGGCGGCAGAATGTCTAACGCGCAGCATTTGTTGTTGCTTCGGTGTATTTGTTTCTCGACATATTCAGTTGTGACAGGAGTGAACGAAAAGCCTGTGGACTTTGGCAAATTTGCGCATACTTCGTTGTCGGAGCCGTGCGATGTAAGATTCAGCCGTAGGAGCCGCACTTTTTGATAGAAGAAGTCTGCTATGTCATTGGCTTTGTCATCTGCTAAGGTTGATTTTTTGCCTTTGCAGAGCATTTTGTTGATTACATTCCACTTGCTGCTGTTGCTTGATTGATCAATTTTCAATTTCCAGAAGGCGTCGAGTTTTCGTTGGCATAATTGTCGAAAGCGCTGTTTTTGTTGGTTGTATATTGTTTTTGCATTTAGAGTACATAATATAAAAGCATATACCATAAAGCTGTACTAAAACTAACTTGTAACATAGTTGTAGCACTGTTTTATGTTATATGTACTATATTACATATCACACTTGACGCTTAGCTTAGTGTGCATTCAGAGATTTGTGGGCACGAGATAGTATACATTTCAAACCTGTCTTAATGTAAAAGTAAGCTTTACAACCGTGCGTACAAATCTCTCGGTGCACACGCACTCAAGCAAGCCACACTACTACAACTAACTTGTTACAATCGGTGTAGCAACATAGTTTTACAATATATTACAAATTTATTCAGTTCCTGTGATGCATACGAGACTTTACATTTACTGCAGTATTCTGCGTCTGAAACGCATTCACACGACTCGAGAATGAGAATTCATTAATTTTGTTGTATCATGCACATTCCTTGCTACAAACTCAAAAACACTGACACTCAAAATATCAAATTTTTATACAGAGTGTATTGTACTAAAACATAATTTCAATGTCAAACGATTCCATACAGTTAGAAACATTAATTATAAAATAAAATATGATTATATAAACTAATGAAAAATAGAAGTTTTCCAAGCAATTAAACATAAAATGAAATTTGTAATTGGATTAAAGTGTGAAACTCGAAATAAAAATATAAATTCAGACAGTTTTCAGAAAATAAGAGCTTAAACTAAATTCAATTTGAAAACGACCGAACGGAATTTAAATTTGACCTTTTACGATAAATTATTTGTGTAATTGATGCTATCGATGGTTTTATCAGCAGAATAGCAGAATAGATATAGAATAGATATACCTATTATTTAATCACGAAATCAATGGCAGTATCCAGATGTCTCAGTCTTAGCATTACCGATCAATAAATAAGTACCGCGTCCAACAAACGAAAGAGACAATGACTGCTTTGAATGAGATCGCTGCGGATTCTGGGGGCGTATACATTTAGAAAAGCATCCGAGCAGCGCTCCGAAATGCAGTTTATCCTGGTTGTATGTTCAAAGTGTCAGACTTTCGTCAGTAATCATCAAAAACGCCGTCAAAGGTGTTCCCGTCAAAAACGCTGTTTGAGATGGCTCCGATCACAACGACGGGATGTTCAAACTCGAGACATTGATCTGGTCCTGAGAACGGCTGCTGTTGAAAAACTCAGGGTTGCTACGACAGAATCTGCAGCTGCAATTGAAAATGTCAAACAATCCACACACCGGTCTGCCTGCGGTGATCAAATTAATATCGCGTCGAACTCCAACAACACCAATCATTGGTTCTCTGATTGTAGCAAAGGATTCCGGTTATCAATCACGCGTAAATTTCTTCTATTGCTCTTGATGGCGAAGAAGCAAAGCACCGTCGTTGCTTTGATATTAGGAGCCTTCCTAATAACAGAAAAGACCACGATGACGCTAAGAATGTGTGCAAAAAGCTCGACGGTTCTATCAAAATTCAGGAAATATTTCAAATGGGTAAATATGATCATTGTGGAACAATTATTAGGGCCTTCCCGCAAACGGTAAGTTTATTATCTGCAATTCCATACTAGTTAGGTGTAAATAACTAGATGCTTAGTACGGACCGTCGACTTTGCACAATTTTGGGGTCATATGTTCAACCTGAAGCCTTTGTTATTGTAATCTATGCTTCTATAGTTCTGCTCGCTAATATATGTGATTATACGAAGTCTCGATTTTGGCAAATATATTCGATGTCTATCGAATAAAACGACATAGCAATGATTTCAATCATATTTTCTTAGTTCCATATTAGCCCCACAAAGCAGCGGCGCAACCATGCTCAACATAGTGAGGTGGCCAAGCCAAAAACACTACTGTGGTTAACAACAACAACATAGTTTATTACCGATCAAGCCAGTCTTATTACATAGAACTGTTATATCATTATTATATTCCAACATTATCGACGGTTCGATCATCCTTTAGCTGTTTTGATAATGCCGAATCGATCGGAGCTTCCAGTTAAAAATCCGTCTGAAATAAGCTGAGGTCTCCAGATCTTTGGGCAAACCTGTTAAATTCAACGCAGCTGCTTTAGCACAGTAGTAGTACACAACTCATCGTGAACAATCATGGTAGTGCCGCCAACGAAAACTGTCGTACCGTTTCCCTTGGAAACATCTCGTCTTCTTGTTCAAGACACACAGTATTTGTTCCTATGAACAGAACAATTCAACTTTTGTAGTATGATAAGGTGCACGCACACCGTGATGTAGAGATATCTTCTTCCAGCAATTTAGGCCGCTTAGGAGCAACACCGATAACGGGATTCTCTGGGATCGTAATAGCTGCGCCAGATGTCGACTGCTCTGGATAGGTCGACGTCGTTTGAAATATTTTTGAGTGATGCGAGCACGGGTTTGGGCTCGGAGAACCGAGATTTGAGCTCCGTGCTGTGAGAAGTTTTGGCGTCCGGGCCTCAAATAGTGGGGGTCCGTGCCCCGGGCCCATGGTTGTTGCACCCATGCCACAATGATTTTATATATTAGGAGGATTATGTATTTGCTTAGAACAAAAACGATTCCAAATGCAAAGATTCAGGTACCAGCGGGAGATAAAGCCACACCGTCGTGATTGGTAAGACAGGACGCCGCGCTGAACTACTCGGCCATGTTGAACAAACGTGTCCTGCATTACATATTGGGTCATTTGAACTATGGTGTGAGCTTCCCTAAAAGGTTTGGAACGCTGCATATATTCTAGTCGTAATATTTAGAGCAGCTAGAAAGCAATTAACAACAATAAGCGGGCCAATGTGACAGAAATAAAATACGGAAAGCTAGTTACTTGAATTTCGCGGTCAGAGCCAGCAAACCCATTATTATACCGCAGCACTTTTGAAAAGACGATTTGGATCACCCTTTATATCCAAGCCCATGCATATTTTTGTAGTTTGTTCAGCCGCTGAACAAAATCATAAAGATTGCTGCCGTAGTTGCTTAGCTTACTCAAACTTACGTCAGCAGCAGAGAAACGATAAATGGTTGCTATTTACGTGGGGTAAACCCAACGGTAATTATACATTTGTTAAACTCCAGTCTTATACAAAGTTATGTGTTGTACATAGTGCATATTCATGGATATTCTGTATAAATAATCATGCATATTCTGTGTTAAACTTCGTACAAATTATGTAAAATAAAGTCTGTTGGTTTAAGTCACCCTGGGCAGCGGTGCGTTATAACGTTTTAAAAAGAACAGCTTAGAGCGGGGGGTTCGGTGGAGGCCGTTCCCCGACTTAGGCGTAATGTATGTATCATATAAGGGCCTTAGCTTTAGGCTAAGACTAGTCTTAATATATCGAGAACGGCATAGCCTGCATTTTATTTCCCCTCTCGGGGTTACTTGGGCCGATTTGTTCTTACGCAACATATTGCAACTTATAATAGCAAATATTGTAATGATTTTCTTACCACAGTTGTCTTTACCCGAATTTGTATAATTTTCAAAGTAAAGGTATCAAAACAATGTCGGATATAACAATTATAGTAATAATAATTATGTGAAATTATCATTAATAAAATACTTTTATACTAAACGCATTTTAATTTCGTTAACTAACGTGGACACTTAACGTTTTTGTGCATTTCAATTCACCGTATCCGGTTTATGGAGCGCGATTCGAAAACAATGTCACACCCTGCCCTTAAAGGAAGAGAATACCATTTAGCTATGCTAATCTACCCTCGTAGTAATAATATATGTTTCTGCGCGTTCTTATGTACAACATGCGTTCAACACAGGCAATGGGTTTCCCATGCCCGAAAACTCCAAAGTAAAACTTTTCCACCGCCCAGGACGTCAGAACAAATTTTCGAATTTAGGGTCGAGGAACCACGAGGATGCCATACTTCAAACCCCATAACTGCATAACCGGAGCCTTAATCTAAATGAAAAGAGGCACCGGCATTGTCATTTTACTACGAAATAAAACCAAGTAGAGAAATATATTCGAAAGTTAAGATAAAAATAACCTTGGTTTCGTGAAGGGTAATAAAATAGGGTAAAACCCTCATTGTCACCTCTGACCCTGAACAATGGGGCGCCATATACCCGTACCCATGAAAACCATGTGTAGCAGAGGAAAACCAACACCGGCAATGAGTTTCCCATGCCCGAAAACCCCAAGTAAAACTTTTCCAGGACGTCAGAACAAATTTTGGAATTTTGTGTTGAGGAACCACGAGGGTGCCATGCTTCAAACCCCATAACTGCGGAACCGGAGCCTTAATCGAAAATAAAAAAGAGGTAAGGGCATTTGTCGTTTTACTATGAAATAAAACCAAGCAGAGAAAAAAATTCGAAAGTTGAGATAAAAATAACCTTGCTTCCGTGAAGGGAAGTAAAATGAGGTAAAAACCATTTCGCCCTCTGACCTCGAACCTTGCGGTTGCCATACCCCCGTATCCGTGGAACCATGGGTCGTACAACGGAACTAACACCGACAATAAGTTTCCCAATGCCGAAAACCCCCAAGTAAAGCTTGCTTTTGAGCCGCCAAGAATGTCATAATAAATTTTGAAATCTTGGGTCGACGAACCACGAGGGTGCCACACCTCAAACCCTATAACTCCAGACCCGAAGCATTAATAGAAAATAGAAAAGAGGCATCGGCATTTTACTACGAAATAAACCCACCCAGAGAAAAAATTCGAAACTTAAGATAAAAATAACCGTGCTTCTATGAAGGGTACTAAAATAGGGTAAAAAGATCCTCATTTTGAACCCTGATCCAGGATCCAGACCTCAAATCAAAAAACGCTGAGGATGTACATGGTAAATCGACTATGCCGTTCGAAAAGATTATGAAAATCGGTTAAGTCGTTTTCGAGTTATGGCCGACCACACACACAGACGGAATTTAATAGCTTTCACCCCTGCAACACACAATCTCCACTACGTTCTGATAAGTGTTTCTGTGCGTTGCCATTCGTATCCAGTTTACGGCGCGCTATTCGAAAACAATGTCACGCCCTGCCCATAAAGGAAGAGAATAGCATTTCGCTGTGCTACTTATTGTATTAATAAGTTTAATACTTATTTTGCTTATTCCCACTGTTTATATACGGGTTCATCTGGTTTCTCGGTTTCTCTCTCTCTCTCTCTGTCTTGTGGGTGCTATTTTAATAATGTGACGTCGCAAAATGTATCCTACGTTCCCAGCCTTCGCTTGCGGTTTGTTGTATTATTTATTCTAGTGTGGCGTTTGTGGTTATTTGCTGTTTTCAAAACCTGTCTTCTATGTTGGGTTCATTGGTTTGTTTCTTTCTGGCTCTAAAGGCTTGTGGAGTTGACATGTGTGTCTTAGGAAAAGCTTATGTACAATATAGCTACTACAAGGTAATAAAACGAAGAGGGTCTTTAAAAACCTACATTTGGCGCTAGATACTCGATATCTCTGGGGAGAGGTGTTTAGATGGTGGTGGTGTTGATTTGAAGAGGGTAGATTCTTTTAATTTCCTTGTTCCACAAACTGCCGCTCTGTTAAAACATTTTCTTATTTTTAAGCAATTTTTAGGTGAGGAAACGAATCCGAAATGATTTATATCAACTAAGACAGAGGACAAAAACCCTTCCAATAAGCCAAAAAACTCTCGGTTAGAACTCTGTGTAAGAACCCAGCCGATTGACCGTAGGAACCGTGGTGCCACTGGTATCTGGATACGAACCCGGTACCCCGTAGTTAATGTCGCGCAAAAATCCGTAATTGCTATGCAAACAAATTTCTTTACAAAACCGTAAACTCATTGTCCCCAGGTATGTTCTAGCGTCATCTTACCTAGCACTTTCAGACAATACACATATTTATTGTTTGTTGTTTACAGTTTTGAATTTTTGGAACAATTGTTGGTTGATGCTTTTGTTTTTGATCTTTCTGTTCATGATCAAATTACATCTATTTCAAACGAGAGTCTTAATTGATTCCTGTCCAATATTTCGAGCGGAGTTTTAGGTAAGCTATAGTATTTCATCATTAATGGCCTAGTGTCGTTAGAGTGAATTAGCTCAGGGAGGATCGTGCTTTAAGCCCGGGGTACAGGCGGCTGACCAGGACCAACGCCCAAAATGCCGCCAACTAAGACACACAGAAGTTAGGAGATATGGGCTTTTTTCATTACGATAGATCACAATAATTAAAAATTGTTCTCCCTCTGACCTCTCGGGCAGAAATGATGACCTATATGTGTCCCCGGAGATATGAGGTCATAAATTAGCAACTAAATCAGATGATCATCCGCTTGTAAACTTGGAACAAAACTATTGACTGGGGACCTGGTGATATTGGAGTTGTTTAACGTAACTAGTAACGTGTATTGTCGTCGAGACCGATAATTTGATCAGCTTCGAGAACAAAAAATTTATATTTTAGCAAATCGCCGTGTCTTCATTTTCAACATTGTGATTTGATCGGCTAATCAACTGGACTGCCATATGAGATGTACTTTGGCTACGTTAATAATGATAGGCGGTACAGTACTGAAACAAATTTAATCATTGTTATTTGGCATTTGATCATTGTTCATTTCACAAATCAAACTAATCACTTCGCATTGTATATTCACATTGGTTCCGTTTGTACCCATTATGACAATAGTGTTGTCCAAAGTCAAGCTGTGGGATGTCAGTAGGTTTCGCCGTTCTTGATGTACTAACCTTATCCGGAGCTTAAAGTAAGATCCTTATGCGAGCCTCGTACTAAGTTTAAGACTAATATGGCTTACCGTATCCGGACCCCCCAACCAAGTTGTTCGTTTTAGAGATGTACCGTTGCGCCCATCAGTTGGATGTGAGCCATTAACGAGCTTTCAGATAATAATTGACCGACAGTATTATTGGAATTAACATCTTTGCTCCATGGAATATATGATGAATGTTTAATTTTTGAAAAAATTTTATCTTCCTGTAAAAGCTAATTCGCAGAGTTGAATTGTGTTTTCGTTCGATGCCACGCTTATTATGTTTTTGTTAGAGCTCTAAATAAACTAGTTCCCTAATGTCTGTTTTGGTTCGGAAGTTTAGGCTAAATTCAGTGCCATCACATCAAACAAAATGCCGCTAACATTTCTAGTCTCATTCGCTTTTGACGTATATGTATTGTAGAATAGCAAATATATATCAGAATTTGTAATTATATTAATACGACTTTTGTGTGTTCATAATATATTATTACAATATTTTGTGATCGGATTTTGTTTTAATAGACCATGCAACGCTCATAAGAAACATTTAGGATAGAATCAGGTTGTAAAGGATGCTTTAATATGTTCTGACCAAAACTCACACTGAATTCGGCTGTTATTATCGTATGTAAAGACAATTATTTCAATATATATTTGTAATGCGGCGTTCACGTTATAATGTCTCCGCTGTTTGGAACTTTTGTCCCCCTGTAGTCGCGATCCTACCGTATAGACAGTCAGGGTGACACCCATACTGTAAATCAATTGCCGAGGGTGTACCACACAGCCCTAGCTACTACATTTTTTCTTGACAGTGTCGTACACACCCTTAGCTACCAATTTTCGCGAATTAACTATAACGGACATTATCTGTAGCTAAGGCGGTTTATTAGTCAACTGTCCTGTGTAGTTTTTTTTTAATTTACGATATTTGTATCTAGTCCATATAAATATTGCTTAATTGATTCCGAACACCGTCAATAAAACTGCTTGAAGACACGGTATGCCTGACACTGTCGAGAAGTTGTAATTCGCGTAACTAGCTACGTTTGAAAAATTTATAAAAAAAATGGGGGTGTCTAAGACACTCTGTTGTCAACAGCGTGCCTGACTCTGTGTGGTGTACATAGGTTCCAAACGTTGGAGACATTATGAAGCGAACGCCGCATAATGTTTAGTTGGCGTTATCAAAAGCCCATAATAAAGGCTCGTAGAAGGTTACACACTGTCATGCTCGCGTATTTTGCTTTCATAAATTACCCAATGATGTAGTAATTTTTGGCCTTTCCCGCTTTTCACTCCAGCCCCGGGCCCCCAACTCGACCCCTTTATAATATTTGAAATCATAAATATGAATTGGGGTTCCTCTGAAACGAAAAAGCTTGGCTCAGAACTCAAAAAACATGTTTTAAGAGTTCTTTGCCAAACCCCCAAAGATTACAGGAACTATTAGACGCACCGATCGACCCAAACTTTACTGGATTGGGATAGCAGCCATTAGCTCGCAAATTGGCAATGATATTTAAAGCTGCACGAGGTACTATCGATGCTCTGACCGTATTAGATATTAGAAACCTGACGCTGGTACCCCGAAACAACCTTGGGGCGAGGGGAACCGACGTAGCTCCTCCGAAGAACTTTGGGGTTGTTCCCCTTTGCAGTCCGTGAAGGGTAGGCCTAAAATCGACCACATGGTGAGCTAATTACCAGAGTATAACTGAGTGTCATATAGTTCTGCAATTTTTTGTAACTTTTTGTGCCATTTGTCTGAATTTTCAACATTCTGTGAACGCAAATTATAAGATTTCACGCAACAGGTTGGAATCGATCAGTTTTTTTGAAATCCGGAGCACTTTTTGAAATCCGCTCTGACATTTATTTATATATATAAAATTTATAAAAAATTTGTCTTAGTTGAAATTTTAATTATTACACCTCATGAATTAATGCATCATTTACGATAAGATGCGTGCGCCAGCGCCAAATTATGTCACGCTTCCAAGTCAACTAGTTCGGGTGAACTATAACTTAGTTGGACTACTATGATCCATTTTTATAGCTTAGCTAGTCTTAATGTGTAAAACAGGGAGCTTAGCTAGGCTCTGAGTAACAAACGGAGCGTCCGGCTGAACTGTCAATTGAGAAATTTTATATATATAGTATTGTGCTTTTTGTAATTGCATTTTGTTCCATAGTATTTTCACATTAATTCTAAGTTGTATATTTGTTTTAATATATACAATTAACGTTTTAAGCTGTGTCCCGCTTTTGGAGCATTATTTAGATACGTATAATGAAACGTAATGTTCGCGGACTAAATAGTCATCGGCTTAAGTTATAGGGCTCAGCTGAACGCCTCGAGACAAAAACACAGTCCGGTTCGACACTCGATGACAAATGCATAGCCTAGCTGGGCTATTCAAAATTTTAATAGTCTAGCTGGACTGTATGTGTGACATAGTAGCTAGCCCATTTGAACGCGTGACATAATTAGGACCATGCGCACGCATCTTATTGTAAATGATGCATAAAGCAGCACTGTAAATTCAATTCAAACAGTCTCTTTCATGTAATAAAAACGGTGTCAAATCCACCCATTTTTTACCCATAGCTTGTTATATTTTCCATTCTACCAGAGAATAGCCGCCCACTTCTAGACTTCTGTTATCATTTTCTATCACTTTAAAATGTGTTGGGTCGATATGGTCTAAATAGTCCCATTATATGTGTTCTGAGGTGTTATACGACCATTACTAATCCTAATAT
This sequence comes from Trileptium ribeirensis, assembly GCA_030248225.1. NCBI lineage: Eukaryota > Metazoa > Nematoda > Enoplea > Enoplida > Thoracostomopsidae > Trileptium > Trileptium ribeirensis. The sequence continues at coordinate 39,597 of JASANE010007934.1, forward strand.
GCTGATTGAAGATTTCGTGACGAACTAGTTGGCAACAGTCATATTTTCATATCAGTTTTCTTAATTTACCATAAATTTTATTTGTTAAGGTATATATGAATCCTGTAACTGAATTCTAAAGCTTCATTGTAGTCATCAGAGAACTACTATTACTGCATTGAATCGATTTGACGGAAGTTTTATAATTACGACAGATGGCTGTGTAACTAAAATTCTAACTCCCAACAACCAGTGAGCCTTTAGTACACTAAATTCGAAAAAATACACAAAATATGTCTTAAACCCGGTGTTATGTAAAACAAAAAGGCTAGGTCATTTATACCGTCTTGTAGTAAAGATATAAGATGTACCTTTTACTACTTTTGGTTATGTCCAAGCTAAAGCTATGATCCAAACGTATTGACAGCATTCATATCTTTTGCCGGTTGATATGTGGTATTTATTATTACAAAGCTAGGGGTCAGGTTTTGAAGGTCATTTTATCCTGTTTGTTTTTATGGGTAATTATCAGTTTTATTTGTTTTTGTATGTAATTAGAGTCCAATTGTCACGGTAGTTGGGAATTCGCTGACTGAGGCGCCTAGTATAAGGTTAGCTGTAGTTTTCTAAGCCCATAGAAGGATGGATTAGTATAATCAAGAATGAATAAAGGAAGAGTATGGCATTTCCCTACGCTTTAATGTTATTCGGCGTTAGATGACACGGGTGTTTTAGCTCTACTCCTTATTTTGTGGCGGATAGCTCAGACCCTTCTCAGTTTTGAAGTTGGGTCGCGTGAAACACAGCTGCGGCTTCAATCGACCCTATTCAAAACTGGACGGTCTGAACTACACCAGACAAAATGAATGGTACAGCCAAAAACGCCCGGGTCCTCTAACACGAGACAACATAATACATTAGGTAAGAGCATGAGATTTTCCTGCAGTTCCATGTTAGCCCGTGTTAGATGACACGAGTGTTTTTGGCTGTACCCCTCATTTTGTGGGGGAGGGTAGCTCGGTCCTTCCCAGTTTTGGGGGAAAGTCAGTTGAAACACAGCTGTCGGTTCAACCGACCATACTCAAAACTGGAGGGTCCCAGATAGTCCCACAAAATAAGGGGGTAGGTACAAGACTCCCGAACTGACCTCGAATTCCAGCGAACCGGGTCGGGCCGAAAAATGTCTTCGTTCTTCCGCAATCATAGACCGACTGTTTAGTACACGGTTCGATAATACTGGGTACGTTTTAAAATTTTCCTGTCGGGCTTGTTTCATAAATGTGTTTTTATCCTTGTAGCGCCAATATCCTTTATATTAAGCTTGTCTAAACCCGGTTACAAACGGGTCGGGCTGGGCCGAAATTTTGCAGCTCAGGCATGTGCCGATGCCAATTTCTAACAGGCCGGGCCGAAATTTCGCGCCGTTCTCACCTTTACAACACACATTTTAACTCGGAAATGGGGGTACTAGCAACCTGTGGTGAATCGCTCGCTTCGCACTCCCGAATCACTCACGAATGGGTATACACCCTTACTTTTGTGCAAGACTGCAGCATAAACCTTTGAAGTTAAAGAAATCTGAAATCACTTGATTTCGAGAACAACTGTTACAACCTGACAGCTGTGATAAATTATTAAAATTCCTCCTTAAATTTCTCGAAAGCTTGAAATTATTTGTTCGTTTTCGCTGTGAGCAGAACAGATTTATACGGCAAAGAAAATTTCACTTGTACACAAGGTTTTCTTCGCTAAATTTGAAACGACAATTTCTATATTTAATTATATGTTTATTTTTATACAATTATATATATACTTATTATATATTATATATAATATATATTTATATAATAAACGAATAATATATAATATAATTATATATAACCTGTTTTTATAAACCAACTATGAATGCATTAGAGTATTTAGAATTTTTATTTGGGGGGTGGGCAAGGAATATTTGAATCATGTTATATAGTAATGATGTAAAAACATTTGTATGTCACGCATACTGTATTATCAGATGGATCTGTCAATGCCGAGAGGGGACCACTGGTATTTTTGGGGTGGTGATTATGCCCCACCGGTAATTACTCCAGTGTTTGAATGTGAATAATGCTCAGTAAATATCTGTGAATTGAAAATTGTTGTTCCTTCCACGTTACATTATTAGTTTATATATTTTGTGATTGTAATTTATGCTGCATTCACGTTATAATGTCCCCGCTGTTTGGAACTTTTGACCCCCTGTAGTGGCGACCCTACCGTATAGCCAGTCAGGGTGACACCCATACTGTAAATCAAGTGTCGAGGGTATGACACACCCTTAGCTACTACATTTTTTCTTAACAGTGTCGTACACACCCTTAGCTACCAATTTGGCGCGAATTAACTATAACGGCACCGTCTGTAGCTAATGCGGTTTATTAGTCAACTGTCCTGTGGTGTTTTTTCTAAGTTCTCGATATTTGTATCTGACCCATATGAACATTGCTCAAATAATTCCGAACATTGTCAATAAAACTTCCAGAAGACACGTGTGCCTGACACTGTCGGGAAGTGGTAATACGCGTAACTAGCTACCGTTGAAAAAATTTATTAAAAATACGGGGTGTCTAAGACACCCTGTTGTCAACAGTGTGTCTGACACTGTGTGGTGTACATAGGTTCCAAACGTTGGGGACATTATAACGTGAACGCCGGATTAGATGGAGTAATTTAAACTGGAAAGCTTCGTTATGTCTAAGACCAGTGCGGGCATCAGGACCCTATGCTACCCCACCCAGTGGACCTGTCATATATTTGAATTTTTTTTAATTTGACTTCCAGCAGGTGAGGATTTAAATTTACTTTTTGAATATGACGTACTGAAGCTTATTTAAATATTATCTGATGTTTTGAGAATCGCTTCGACTTGTTTTTATCTCACCTGATGCGTTTCTAGTCATGAAGAGTAATTTCATGCGAATTAATTTAAATATCCTGAACCCAATACAATACAATGTAATAACTGGAAAATATATTGGAACATTCCTACATCAAATACAGTTGTATATAGTAGATGTATGTAGTAGATAGCGAAAGTATAATCAAGTATTTAAAATGAAAACGGTTGAAAGAATAAAGTAATCATGAATATAACTTTAGAACAACTGGACTGAAAAACGTGCCAATACATCCAGTAAAAATGTAGCGGAAAGGGTAACAACCCCTCACCTCTTAAAGGTTCCTGACAAATCCCGGAGATTATTTAGGCTAACTTTGTTTATCACTTTTTTAAAAGCATGCGAGTCTGGAGCTTGGATCAACTGCTGCTTATTTAGTATATATCTCAGGAAGCTGATTTTAGGCTCTATAAACCCGTGAGTAAGTAGGTTAGTCCAAGCTTTTGACTTGCGCTGTTTTAGTTAATGACCACGTGTAATGGTGCTCTCAACTACTTGGAACAATTCGCTTCTATTAATTTCATTTGCATTTGTATATCATTCTAAATCCAAGTGGTCTCTTGAATTCTAAAGATTCCAACTGCAGCCTTTGCAATTGGACGTAATAAGTCAGAGATAGTAAATTGTTTCGGCTGAATAGTCGTCGCGTAAAATAACGTTGCACTTTTTCAATCATGTTAATATCTTTTAAATATACTGAAAACTATACAAAACTCGCAGATTCGAGTATGGGTCTTGCATAACTTATATAAGCCTGTAATAATATGACAATTTCATGACTAGATAAACACCTGGACAAGATCCTGTAAGCTTTGGAAACTACATTTTGGCAATGGCTTCAAGTCACCAGATATCGTTACACCCAGATCTCGGGACAAAAGCACATCGGAAATTTGTTGACAACCTAGGTTATAATCGAATTTTGGAGTTGTTGAGCCTATATGAAACACTTGACACTTTGATGCTGAGATAGTTAGATGCCCAGTTTTCAACATATTTAAGAGTAGATTGAATTACTGGACACAGCTTCTTGATATTTCTTCTTTGGAACCTCTAAATAAAGTTTAACATTCTCGGTGAATACCTTCCACTTCACATCGCTAAATGTATTACCAAATTATGAGTCGAATGGTACTAAAATCATCGCTGTATCTTAAAAATTAATGAAATTCCGGCTGGGGTGAGGATTCTAACCGAAAGGACCTGTATTCCAAACGTTAACTTTCTAGTGTGAAAGTTAACAAATATTTCTTCTAAACGAGAGCGTATAGGTTCAGAATCGAGCAATCTAATTGATTTCTACCAATTTCTAATAACAATCTTTCTAGCTATTTATTATAAATCTAAAGTTAAATTTTTCCCACCCTACGCTCCCAGCGAAGCATCTAATTTGAACAATGAGGTTTTATTTATATGTCAATTTTGGGGCTATTTAAGTTTCAAAGTCGACCCCAGCTGCTAATTTTATTTAAAATTAAGCTTCAACATTTAGCACTCATTTTTTCTTTAATCTTGACTACATTTTTACTATTAAATCGAAGCCGCCACAAAGCAATCAGCATTCGATCGCTGAACTACCGAATTTCCGTTTTCAGGTTCCGGTATTTGGGTCCGCTTTCAGGTTCCGGTTTTTTCTGTCGCGGGTCTAATAACTTGTTCGCCAATAAAGGATGCTATTATTATTTTGTGCTTTTGAGAGAGATTAAATAATACGCCCATCGAGTGACATATATTTTGGCTTTTGCGCATTTTCTTAGCTTTTTCTCGTTAAACGCTTCATGGAAGTATGGGCTGGATTTTACCATAGAGAATCAAAAATGAAGACACATGTTCAAATATTGTAGTCAAAATCTTAAATTACTTACTAGAAGCCCGAAAATTTTCTGGTAGACTATGATCTGTATGAGTGAGTAATGTGTCATCACTCTCGTGTCCTACTGTCCTCGTGTCTCCTGGTAAATTATGATCTGAATGAGCGAGTAATGTGTCATCACCCTCGTGACCTACTGTCCTCGTGTCTCCTGGTAAACTATGATCTGAATGAGTGAGTACTGTGTCATCACCCTCGTGTCCTAGTGTCCTCGTGTCTCCTGGTAAACTATGATCTGAACGAGTGAGTAATGTGTCATCACGCTCGTGTCCTACTGTCCTCGTGTCTCCTAATAAACTATGATCTGAATGAGTGAGTAATGTGTCATCACCCTCGTGTCCTACTGTCCTCGTGTCTCCTGGTAAACGATGATCGCAATGAGTGAGTAATGTGTCATCACCCTGGTGTCCTAGTGTCCTCGTGTCTCCTGTTAAACTATGATCTGAATGAGTGAGTAATGTGTCATCACCCTCGTGTCCTAGTATCCTCGTTTCTCCTGGTAAACTATGATCTGAATGAGTGAGTACGTGTCACCAACCTTCGTGTGCTAGTGTCCTCGTGTCTCCTGGTAAACTATGATCTGAATGAGTGAGTACGTGTCATCAACCTTCGTGTGCTAGTGTCCTCGTGTCTCCTGGTAAACCATGATCTGAATGAGTGAGTAATGTGTCATCACCCACGTGTCCTAGTGTCCTCGTTTCTCCTGGTAAACTATGATCTGAATGAGTGAGTACGTGTCATCAACCTTCGTGTCTTATGTCAAAATCGCTCGCATCCCACTGTCCGATTCGTCCGAAGTTGCCTCTCTTCGGTGTAATAATTTTAGAATTGCACGATTTAATAAAAACGGTAAATAAATAATTGTCCACGTATCTCTTTTCAGTTTAATATTTTAGCTGTGAGCGCTATCCGTGCTGGCAATACGTAAAACAACTAAGCCATAGATAAAAAGGAGCTAAGGCAATAGATAAAGGGAAAGCAATAGTAAAAGCTTCCCTTTCTATGTTTTGTGTGTTTGACGAATCGTTCTGTTTATGTATGTATCATTTACAATAAGATGCGTGTGTATGGTCCTAATTATGTCACGCGTTCAAATGGGCTAGCTGCTAAGTCACGCATACAGTCCAGCTCGACTATTAAAATTTTGAATAGCCTAGCTAGGCCGTGCATTTGTCATCGAGTGTCGAGCCGGACTGTGCTTTTGACACGAGGCGTGCAGCTGAGCCAGAGACTATCTAGTCCGCGAACATTACGTTTTATTATGAGTATCTAAATAATGCCCCAAAAGCGGCATACAGCTTAAAAAGTTAATTGTATATATTAAAACAAATATATAACTTAGAATTAATGTGAAAATACTATAGAACAAAATGCTATTACACTAAGCACAATACTAAATAAAATTTGTCAATAGACAGTTCAGCCGGACCCTTCGTTTGTCACGTAGAGCCTAGCCAAGCTCCCTGTTTGTCTCCGTATAGCTAGCTAAGCTATAAAATGTATCATAGTAGTCCAGCTGAGCTATAGTTCATTCGAGCTAGTTGAGTTGGACGCGTGACATAATTTGGCCTTGGCGCAAGCATCTTATCGTTAAGAATGCATTATGTCTATCATTTTTCAACGCTAATTTTCTTATGTAAAAAATTTTGAAAATGATGCTACATTTTAGTTGTAAGATTCAAATTGAAACTGCTTAGTTATTTCGAAATACTCGAGTTTACAGCCGCTAGAGTCTGGCTGTAACGTAAGCTAATATATTGTACTAGTCTAACTCATGGATTGGAGAGGATGAAGAGCGATCCTAACCCGTCTATGCAGGGGCTTCGGAAGCTCTTCAAAATTGAAGAGGCCGTCATAAAAGCGGAGCGGGTTGATTACATTCCTTTTATTATAACCCCGTCAGCTAATTTTTTCACGTTTTCGATCAAAATTGGGAGAGGCCGCCAATCCCTTGCCCACACCTCTTGCGACGCCCCTGTTTCTACACCCCTGGTATTTGGCGCTGGCATGTTCAGCAAAATTTTTATTTTAATCATTTTTGAAAAAAATTGCTGAAAGAATTTAAATTTTATGTATTTCGTTTTAAATTTTTATATTTAGTGTGTGTTTCAATATATTTTCAATTTTTATTCTTATTTCAAGTATGTTCATATGAATTCTATTTTTGTTTCGATATTTTTAAATTGTTTTCATTTGGAAATCTTTGATTTATTTTTGTTTCTATATTGTCAATATTTCTTGCTTCCATACTTTTAATTTATATGTTATAATTTATTTTTATTTTATATATTTTTAATTCATTTTTGTTTCAACATTTTCTTTTTGTTTTTTTCTCAAATCCTGGTTATTATTGTAAGCCCACAATATTGGAATATATATAATTCTACAATCCAGTCAGATTTATAATGATTAACAAAATTAAGCGTTTAAAATTTCAGCTGATCTTTTGAATGATTTATAACAAGTTTGTATGGCAAATATCTTCATAAAGCGCGAAATGTGTTTCAAACTGCTGTTATTAATGAGAGTTTTTCGCGTAAACCTTATTTTCTTCGACGCTTGTAAGAAATTGTTATTCCTATTAACCCTTTCATGCCCGAATTAATTTAAGTATCGTGCAATGTTTGACATACTCAAGCCTGCGCCAGGGATCGAACCCGAAACGTACGTGTGAAACTTGTGTACACAAACCACTGAGCTATCTGAGAGCTGTTTCTCGGTTCCTTAAGGAACCTCACAATGCGAGCGAATAACAACGCACGTTCGAACTTACGATATACGACAAACTCAGTAAACACAACGAGTCACAATGTGCGTTGGGTCCATCTGGACCTTGTGGGCATGAGAAGATTAAGGATTGATTTCAAAAATTCAATATTAAAATTGGGTTCTGCATCTTTGCTCTATCGAAAACGTTTATGCCATTTTGTCAAACTGACGTGAATTAATAAGCTAAACCCCAATCACTTTTTCAAAAGGATCTAAGAGCAAAATACTTCGAAAATTGGTCCGAATTTCTACTTTTGTACAACATTTGGAGCTGCTTCCAAAAATTGGGTTAGCTCTGCTCTCTGATTTCCTGACAACAGTTATTTCCTCTTAAAGAAAACGAAAAATATTGAAATATTGCACACTTTTAGTGATTAGAAGCACGTAGTTGTTTATGTAGCAGTTATGAAATCAAGTAGTAAGCTCTCGGTTGCTGAAAAAACACAACTGACATCGTTCTGTTCTGATTCTGTTCTCGTTCTGTTCACTTAGCTGAAAATGTAAGGTTTACCATTCGCAACACAGACATTTCACCCTTTTGCATAGAACTAATAGACAGTTATAAACAACGCGAAAGATTTTATTTCTGTGGTATCACAGAGAAACAGTTCATATTGCATTGCATTTATGTATATATCATGCACGCACTGGGTCTGAAGTCCCAGGGTGATAGCGAGTGCTTCGGAGGAACAGAGGGTATTTTGGCTACATAACTGGGGATCAGCTGGTTGTTGGGTAGGAGGGACTGAAGGAGACCACAATGGCGAGATAAAGTTCTGAAATTTTGATACTCGAAATTTTTCTTAATCTATGCCTGTTTTCCCCCGGTTATCGCCAACATTGCACCAATTCTTCCAATTTTCCATAATTTTCACCCATTTTCGCCAAAATGATCCGCACATCTTCGGCACGTGGGTGTATAACCTTAGAGGGTTCGGGTTCCCTCCCCGAGGCGGTTCGAGCTTCAGGGGGACATTGTCACCTATCGCTGATGAGCATGTATGGTATACATGTAAGTCACGTCAGGTTCATCAAAAGTGAAAAGATACATGAACAATGCTTAGGACGAACCAGCCGGTATTCGAATAGTAAATTGCTGAAGGTATACCTTGATCTCTTTATGTTGTTGCTGGTGGTGAGATGCCTGAACGGCGGCGCACTAAACTCTTTGTCTTTATACAAAGTCATAAGAATCAAATGCAATAAAGTTATTGAAGCAATTTATCTTTAGACTGGTTTGAAACTGCCAACTCACCAAAACTGATCTTATTCCACACCAGTTTTCTCATGGGACTTCTTAAATCGTTTTTACAATGGACTAGTTTTGTGTTTGTTGCTTAAACCTTCGAGCAGCCCATTCTGGGCAATTATTTAAAGGCTACAATTGGGTTCAATTTATTTTAGAGCGTCATTTTATGTTTGTTTTATGTTTTTATGTATATATATATCTGTTTGGGTTATAATACCATGATTCTCTGATAGTATGTACGATTGTCTGATCTTTGGCCAGCAATTATATGAGATTTTCCTGGAATGATATCGGTTTACTTTTAGTTTTGACGCGGGCGATACCCAGTATCAATGGATTTCAAACGCGGGCGATACCCGGTATCTATCGAATTTAAACGCGGGCGATACCCGGTACCAATGGATTTCAAACGCGGGCGATACCCGGTATCTATCGAATTTAAACGCGGGCGATACCCGGTACCAATGGATTTCAAACGCGGGCGATACCCGGTATCTATCGAATTTAAACGCGGGCGATACCCGGTACCAATGGATGTCAAACGTTGGTGATACCCGGTATCTATCGAATTTAAACGTGGGCGATATCCGGTACCAATGGATTTCAAACGCTCTCGATACCCGGTACGTATCGAATTTAAACGCGGGTGATACCCGGTACCAATGGATTTCAAACGCGGGCGATACCCGGTATCTATCGAATTTAAACGCGGGCGATACCCGGTACCAATGGATTTCAAACGCTGGTGATACCCGGTATCTATCGAATTTAAACGCGAGCGATATCCGGTACCAATGGATTTCAAACGCGGGCGATACCCGGTACCTATCGAATTTAAACGCGGGCGATACCCGGTACCAATGGATTTCAAACGCTGGTGATACCCGGTATCTATCGAATTTAAACGTGGGCGATATCCGGTACCAATGGATTTCAAACGCTCTCGATACCCGGTACCTATCGAATTTAAACGCGGGCGATACCCGGTACCAATGGATTTCAAACGCTGGTGATACCCGGTATCTATCGAATTTAAACGCGGGCGATACCCGGTACCAATGGATTTCAAACGCGGGCGATACCCGGTATCTATCGAATTTAAACGCAGGCGATACCCGGTACCAATGGATTTCAAACGCGGGCGATACCTGGTATCTATCGAATTTAAACGCAGGCGATACCCGGTACCAATGGATTTCAAACGCGGGCGATACCCGGTATCTATCGAATTTAAACGCGGGCGACAACCGGTACCACCAATGGATGTCGAACGCGGGCGATACCCGGCATCTATTGAATTTAAACGCGGGCGATACCCGGTACCAATGGATTTAAAACGCTGGTGATATCCGGTAGCTATCGAATTTAAACGCGGGCGATACCCGGTACCAATGGATTTCAAACGCTCTCGATATCCGGTACCTATCGAATTTAAACGCGGGCGATACCCGGTACCAATGGATTTCAAACGCTGGTGATACCCGGTATCTATCGAATTTAAACGCGGGCGATACCCGGTACCAATGGATTTCAAACGCGGGCGATACCCGGTATCTATCGAATTTAAACGCAGGCGATACCCGGTACCAATGGATTTCAAACGCGGGCGATACCCGGTATCTATCGAATTTAAACGCAGGCGATACCCGGTACCAATGGATTTCAAACGCGGGCGATACCCGGTATCTATCGAATTTAAACGCGGGCGACACCCGGTACCACCAATGGATGTCGAACGCGGGCGATACCCGGCATCTATTGAATTTAAACGCGGGCGATACCCGGTACCAATGGATTTAAAACGCTGGTGATATCCGGTAGCTATCGAATTTAAACGCGGGCGATACCCGGTACCAATGGATTTCAAACGCTGGTGATACCCGGTATCTATCGAATTTAAACGTGGGCGATATCCGGTACCAATGGATTTCAAACGCTCTCGATACCCGGTACGTATCGAATTTAAACGCGGGTGATACCCGGTACCAATGGATTTCAAACGCGGGCGATACCCGGTATCTATCGAATTTAAACGCGGGCGATACCCGGTACCAATGGATTTCAAACGCTGGTGATACCCGGTATCTATCGAATTTAAACGCGGGCGATATCCGGTACCAATGGATTTCAAACGCGGGCGATACCCGGTACCTATCGAATTTAAACGCGGGCGATACCCGGTACCAATGGATTTCAAACGCTGGTGATACCCGGTATCTATCGAATTTAAACGTGGGCGATATCCGGTACCAATGGATTTCAAACGCTCTCGATACCCGGTACCTATCGAATTTAAACGCGGGCGATACCCGGTACCAATGGATTTCAAACGCTGGTGATACCCGGTATCTATCGAATTTAAACGTGGGCGATATCCGGTACCAATGGATTTCAAACGCTCTCGATACCCGGTACCTATCGAATTTAAACGCGGGCGATACCCGGTACCAATGGATTTCAAACGCGGGCGATACCCGGTATCTATCGAATTTAAACGCGGGCGATACCCGGTACCAATGGATTTCAAACGCTGGTGATACCCGGTATCTATCGAATTTAAACGCGGGCGATATCCGGTACCAATGGATTTCAAACGCGGGCGATACCCGGTACCTATCGAATTTAAACGCGGGCGATACCCGGTACCAATGGATTTCAAACGCGGGCGATACCCGGTATCTATCGAATTTAAACGCGGGCGATACCCGGTACCAATGGATGTCAAACGTTGGTGATACCCGGTATCTATCGAATTTAAACGCGGGCGATAACCGGTACCAATAGATGTCAAACGTTGGTGATACCTGGTATCTATCGAATTTATACGCGGGCGATACCCGGTACCAATGGATTTGGAATGCGGGCGATACCCGGTATCTATCGAATTTATACGCGGGCGATACCCGGTACCAATTGATTTCGAACGCGGGCGATGCCCGATTCCCATCGATTTCAAACGATGACAGTTGCATTTTATGGCACACTCGCCTTAGTACAAGTAAATCCTGGAATATATATTGGTATAAGCGGTCAGCTAAACAATTAGCTTGATAATTGTAGGTATACATTGAAATAATTAGGTATAGTTATGGCTTTAGGAGAGCTATGCCCGGAGAATTGTTTTTTACTGAAGCATGAAGTTTTGATCGTACCGTTTGAACCTACGCGTTTAACATCAAGAACAAAATCAGAAAAGGGTTTTTTTAAACCAAAAATATTTATACAATTTTAATTGTATACTATAGTATATAGTTCAGTAAGAAACAAATCTACGCTGTTGAGATAATTAGGTGCTCAAGAAATATTTTGACAGGGGTGGATGTTTGGATAAATCATGCAGTAATGGGTCATTTCATGCTTTCGATTCAAAATCTCATTATTAGATATACAAACAATCTTTGTGCAACTTTGGGTGGGTGATGGGTGGGGCGACGGATCGGTGGGAAGATTCAATATGTAATTTTGTCATTGAAGCTACATGGGCCAAATTGTTTTACAAAAAAAAACACACAACCACGCTATGGCTTTGTATGTTATCTCTTCAAAAATGGAGGGTACCAGCCAAAAAAGTGGAAGAAGCCTGTGGCTGACACATATTTTGTTATAAACTAGTTAATTTGTTCACGTTTGTCAGTAATAAGTAGGGAGAGGGGCGTTCAACCACGCTATGGCTTTGTATGTTATCTCTTCAAAAATGGAGGCACAAAAAGCCGCCACACCACAAGGGGGGGGGGGGAACCACGCTATGGCTTTGTATGTTATCTCTTCAAAAATGGATGGTACCAGCCAAAAAAGTGGAGGAAGCCGGTCGCTGACACTTATTTTGTTATAAACCAGTTAATTTGTTCACGTTTGTCAGTAATAAGAGGGAGAGAGGGTCGTTCCCTCTCACTTTTTAATGAGAAGCGTGACAAAAATTAACTGATGTGGTTTATAACAAAATCAATGTAAACAACCGGTCAACTTCCCTTTTTTGACGACCCCTTGTACTTTTGAAGAAATTGCGACGCCCCAAGACTTCTATATTCGAGGGAATATTAACCTTCCTCTTACGTATTTGCACAGTTTTACTTAAAAAATTGCAATTGCAAACACAGTATTTGGTATGGGAACGGTTAATTTTTTTGCAGTTTACGTTTCATTTGAACAACTCTCTCCAGACACCGTGGGCCTTTAGTAAAATACATTCGAGAAAAATACGCAATTGTTGTACCAAATCCACAGCATTATAGAAACGATGTATAATTTAGTATGCTATTTTGGCGTAACTATGGTGTCACCTACTTGTGCCTTTTACTACTTTTGTTTATGTCCAAGCTAAAGTTTGCGACGCCGACAGTCCAAACGAATTTCTGCTCATTTATGCATTATAATCTTGCGGCCACTAGTATAATGGCAATTTATTACATAGCTAGGCATGAACATTCTGCTTCCCATTTTGATTTTTGATTTTCTTTTTTGTTTCTCTATTTTCAATTATTAAGATCCGATATTTTTTACGGTAGTGGGGTGATTCGCCTATCTAGGCGCATATTTTTACTATATTATACACACATGTTACGGTATAATTGTCGGAGTCGCTCGAACAATTCTTTAATCGTCGCAAGGCACGCTAGAGCATGGACTCGAATTCCATGGTGGGTCTATTAATTGTTTCAGACCACTAGTCAAGGATCATTTCACTTGGTACACCGGAGGCAATATAAATAAATCGACGTGATCCTCTGTAGTGTGGAATCACTTAAGGAAGCCCAAGCCCAACATGCACAACACCTCAAGGGAGTGGGTATGTAGCCTAGTGAGATGATTGGGAATAGCGAGGATAGCGCACTACAACTGCAAGTTATCATAATAATAATAATGATACATTTATACGGCGCTATTTTCGCACAAGACGTTGCAAAAGCACCAAATAAACCATAAAGACGCTTATATATACAGATTCGTGTTCGAATATCGGCTCGCCGAACATTTCGATACAACTCGTGGATCATCTTTTGAACCGGTAGTTGTGGAACAACTCAACGAACATCTTGAAACTAACAATCTATTATCGAAATATCAGTCGGCGTACCGTAGAAGGCACTCTACTGAAACTGTACTCATCAAGATCTTCAGCGATATCCAGACGTCTTTTGCAAACAATCAAGTTACCATGATGGTTAGTGTAGTCGGCGTTTGACACCATCGACCACAGTGTAATTCTCCAGCGACTGGTCAGTGTCGGAGTGAGCTCTCAATCCCTTAAATGGTTTGAGTCGTATCTGTTAAATCGCCGACAATGCGTTCAAATCGAAAGCTGTTTATCAAAAGCGACTATAGTAACCAGTGGTGTCCCGCAAGGAAGTGTGATCGGACCAATACTTTTTAACGTTGTCATTCCGCCCGCCGTCGAGCTAATAATGGGAGCTAGTTTCAAAGTTCATAGTTATGCTAACAACATACAAATCTATAAGCATTTCGACATTTCTGATCTAAGCATCACAATTAATTATGATGCAGAATGTGCCACTCCAATTAAGCAAATCATTTCAATCAAATCAGCTCAATCTCAATGAGTCTAAAACTGATTTCATCTATTTTAGTCGTCGTCATTTCAACAGTCCTGCCATCACAATAAACGATATCATGAATCAACCATCATCTTCTATCAAGTTGCTTGGTGTAACCGTTGACAGTACTCTATGCTTTGACAAGCACATTTCCGAGCTATCTGTAGCTGTTTTTGGCAATTACGCGAAATCAGCAGGGTGCGCCGGCACCTGGATACCGATACAGCAAAGATACATTAGAGCATTTTGCGTGTGCAAACTTAAGGTGACCCCGCCAACCATCCAATTCTGTCATTACCGATATCGAATCGCAAACCCTTGTTACGGAAAACAGGCTTAATTTCATTCGGTTTTTCGCTAACAGAAAATTAGCAAAATCAAATCAAGTGCCAGAAATTAGACTTTGTGTTCGAACAGGATTTTGGCGATTTCAGTTTGCACAAATTCTGTTCCCTAATGTATTATCATTTAAATTTGGATTATACAGTGTTCGCGAACAAAGTTAATGCAAAAGTAACGTCACAATCAAATCTACAAAATTTCGTTCTCAACATTTGGGTAATTTTACTTCAATTTTCACGAACACAAAATGGTTAGATTTCAATCGCAAGCGCTGTGTTCGCGAACAGTTTTACGTGGAATTTCATTTGACCAAAAGCGTAACATTTGGGTAATTTTACTTCAATTTTCACGAACACAAAATGGTTAGATTTCAATCGCGAGCGCTGTGTTCGCGAACAGTTTTACGTGGAATTTCATTTGACCAAAAGCGTTCCGTAACAAATCTTATCCAAAAATACAAAATAGGATGGTTGCCGGGGTCATTTTAAGTTTAGTCGAGCATTTGTAATGTCTAGGCTTGACTACTGCAATGCAATTTTCTGCAGCCTTTCATCACACCAACTGCAACCACTTCGTCGAGTGCTTCACACTGCTGCCAGGGTAGTCATATGCACGAAACGTTCTGACCATATATGCCCGATTCTGCTAGACTTGTACTGGCTACCCTTGGAACAACGCGTTCATTTTAAAATAATTATAATCGTACGCAATGCTATCGCCTCAAATGCACCTGCATATATTCGTGATATGACCCAATTATGCGCCATTACCAGGCATACTGACGAACGTATACTGCGGGCATGTGTCTGTTTGAAGCAAAAGCTTTAGTTTTATGGGACCACCGTTATGGAACAACCTACCGTTGGATCTTCGCAATTCGAATCTGACTGCGTTTGAATTAAAATCTAAACTTAAAACTCATCTATTTCCATCATAATTTTTTGTTTTCTTGCTGTGCCATTGACTTGTTTTCATTGAGTTTATTCATATTGTTTTCCTATTGTATTCTCATTTAAAGCGCTCTTGCAAAGCGTTCTGCGAAAAAGACGCCATATAAATGTACAATCGTTATTATTATCTTTTGACTAAATCAAGTCCCTATTGCTAATTTGTAAAACAGATTTCTTCCCACTCTGTACAGTGAAGCGTTCCTTCGGAACAACGTAAGGAGCTTGATCCAATGAGTTACAAGTTACAAAAAAATTGGCGTCGCATCGGAAGCTCTTCAAAAGTGTGAGGAGGGGCCAGCAAAGATTGGAGGGTACCGTTCATTTGGTTATAAACACCATCAATTTTTTCACGTTTGTCAGTAAGAATTGGGAGCGGTCATCTCCCCACAATTCTTGCCTGCGACGCACCTGAATTTAGTCTTTCATATAGTTTTCATTCCCATGCAGCAGTTAAGTTCGGACGCCCTAAATTGCATTCATCCACAGTGTCAAAGATTGAAGAATTATGGTCGATCTCTGTTGCATACAGCAGCAGTACTTTGTGAACATTTTAAGAACAGAATTTCCGACCGGTTGGAAATGAAATGAAATTCGTCATTCGTATCGAAATTCAATATCATTTTTAGAATAACTTTTGCCTTTATACAAATTTAAAATGTCAGATTATTATTATTACAATTTTCAAATATTCGCTGTATTTCGACTGAAACATTGGCTTAAACATTCATTTTCTGTCGATGAAATGAAATGAAATTCGTCATTCGTATCGAAATTCAATATCATTTTTAGAATAACTTTTGCCTTTATACAAATTTAAAATGTCAGATTATTATTACAATTTTCAAATATTCGCTGTATTTCGACTGAAACATTGGCTTAAACATTCATTTTCTGTCGATGAAATGAAATGAAATTCGTCATTCGTATCGAAATTCAATATCATTTTTAGAATAACTTTTGCCTTTATACAAATTTAAAATGTCAGATTATTATTACAATTTTCAAATATTCGCTGTATTTCGACTGAAACATTGGCTTAAACATTCATTTTCTGTCGTTTTACATCTCATTTTAAGAATAACTATACCTAGTTCAAAATCATAACATCAAATTCTTCGACGTTGTTTTCAGAATATTTCTATTTAACTAGCATTTTGGCACGTTTCAGGTGTCGAGTTCTAAAGTTGCTCGCTTTCCTGCTTTTGTTTCGATCCCGACACTGCAGATCTGAATGTAGTATATGATTAGTGTTGGGCACCGGCCCAAACCTGCTAAGGCTCAGCCTAAGCGTTTAGTTTAACCCTAAGCTGATAACCCCGTGAAGCGATTACGCTGATTTTATTCTAACCGTCGATGCGATTCGAAATTTATATAAAGGATAGATTAAGTGTTAGGTTATCATTCGATCACAGGTTTACACTTTCGGAAAACAATCTGTGTAGTGTATTGGTGTAGGGGCGCGCATGTTTTAGAAAAGAAACAAAGCGGACTTGACGAAGGGAATGTAACCATACTTGGGCGATCGATTAGATCCGCTAAATTAGACAAAATTTTAGGACTATTGGAAATAAAATGTCGAAAATTCCCCCTTCCGAGAACCCCCCAATGAGGCGAAGGACCTTGGATAGGACCGCCGGTCTGTTGGATGCCAGCCGGAAAAGTCGTTGGTCGGTCGTTTTTCCGGCCGGTTCTTTTTCTTGCCAATGGAGCAGCCGCTTCGGCTGGTGCCCGGATACAAAATTTCATGGTCGGCCAACGAAAAATCCGGCCGGTTTCCAACACTAATATAGATTACAAATTAACTTTTGTTAAGGTTAAGTCTGCAACGTGTGAGCATCCTTCGATTTATAGAGGGCTGGTGGCTCCGTGTGGTGCATTACCAACAAAATATCAAAGGCTTCTGCATGTTTCGGACATATTTAATAAATGCCTGTGGTGGCCATATCCAAACGTTAAAGCGATGCATGCTGATGCTCCGAGGTTTTAGGAAGGGTACTGCCGGGGTCTGCACGGAAACGTCGTCTTAGCCTTGGGGTAGAGGATATGGAGAGGCGGTCTTTGAGGAAGGGTGCTGAAAAAAGTTGACGACCTCCCCACGGACTGATACGACTTGGTCGAGTCCCTAGGTCAGAACTTTATCCCTGAGCCGGCATGACCACGACATTGCTAATGCAATCTACAATCGTCAACAGTATCGTGACTAGTAACTTAGTTGGGGTATTGGTAAAGCATGGATGGTAATTTTATTCCGAGAAAAATACTTCTGGCAGCAGTGCCGAAATGGTGGAAACGACCATATGGGCGACCCCTAGTCACTTGGAAAGTCATCAAGGATATGGAGCTGAAATGTCAAGAGATCGTATGGGCACATTGGCGAATGGACCCATTCAAAGAGAGGTCCATTAGCAGCAGATCTTCAAAATGCAGGGGCGTCATAAGTTCTTCAAAAGCGGGGGTGGGGAAAAAGTGTCGGGGGGCGGTCGTCTACGATCTTTTGCTATAACACCATGAGTTAACTTTTTAACGAATGTGGGGGTAGAACCCCTTTGCGACGCCGTTTACAATGTCGAAGTGGCGGATTCATGGATGGGAGACGATCTAGTTAGATACAAGCTTGATAATTTCGCAGAACCAGTGGAGCCTCTATAAGCTACAAGAAGCTCCTATGACTTTATGATCCTGGCCCATTACTGTTGTGGCGTCCGTGACCAGACCTTTGCATGATTTTTAAATGTCTCTACTCAGAATGTAAATGCTTGCCAAAACCTCTCTATGTTCTCTCAAAAAATCAGTATGCGACGAAACGGTAAAAATGCTAGGTATTTTGTGAGTTTTCACCAATTCCAATGGCATATCGAGGGGACTCTTGAAATCGAGCTCGGAACCAAGCTGCAACATTTCATTTCGGACTGGCCCCATGCCGGGCTATACCGGGCCGGTACAAAGGCTTCCAAATTTTCTCATTTGTCATCTCTAAGCTATAAAAATCTACCGCCATCCACCGTTATCTCGGAGCAACCTGTCCTGGCCTCGTGAGACAGCTATCAGGGACGTAGTCATAAATTTCTCCACAGAGGGGCGCTTAATGTGCCATGGGGGCATAGTTTGCACATACACCTACACTTCCGTTTTCTCTGGCACGGATACAAAGGGTGGTTCTGCATTTTGGTCTTGGCCTCAGGGACGCAGCAATAGGGGGTTGGGGACCATCCCTCCCTTTTCGGGAAAAATCCACAAAAATAGGATTTTTCCCTTATGACGTCCGTAACTTACCCATACGCCTCCACCGAGTTTCAGTCGGTCCCAATTTTGGAATACCCCGCGACGCCCATTAGCACACAAAAGCCCAATTGTCTAAAACACCACGTCCTTGCCTTCTGTACAAACTAACACATTTTAACTGTTTTGGCTATCTCGAATATAATATTTATTTATTTTTCTATTTATTTATTTATATTCTTTCTTTCTACAGGGTTAGGTTATAGGGAAGGCTAAAATAGAGCCCATATGCCTTTATATATATATATATATTTATTTTTTACGTTGTTTTTATTGTTTTTCGAGTTTTTGCCCATATAACTCACAAACTAAAGCCTACTTTGTGTTATAAAACTATATCTCTTCTATACAAACGTTTTCAATCTAATTCTTTTATACTGCGGTTGTTATAATTTTGTTGTGTTAATAAAATAAACTTTGTTTGTTTGTTTGTTTATTATGTGTATTTGCGTTTTATTTATTTATTTATTTATTTATTTTTCAATTTTATGACAGTGCTTGCTTTAGTGCATAGTTGTAAACAATGATATTTGAAGAAAAAATCTAGTTCTACACAACAAATCATACGTATAGTTTTCGGGTTCGTCTTTGCCCGACTGGGATTCAAACCAGGGCCTTTAACGACGGCAGTTTGTGCCCTTGGTACCTCATTACGAACAGGCCGGGTTGAAGTATTGCTGATAGAAGATCCGGGCCAGGCCGGGTGGACCACAAGGCCGTGTGGGGCTTAAAAATAGGTGTCGTTCTCAGCTCTAGTCAAACATTGACTGATTGGTACTGGTACACAGTTACAGTTCGATAAGCGTCGGTTCGTTTTAACAGGTTTTTTGTCAGCTCATCTCACGGTTATTTATATATCTTTACATAGCCTTTAAGTCTTCACATCGAAATAACCAACCAATGGCGGACCCAAGGAGGGGGGAGGGCGCCTAATGCGCCCCCAGCTACGACTTTTCGGGTCCTGTTTGCTTATTGTTATAAAAGTTTTAAAATAAATGAGCTTAGATATTTCAATACTTTTGTCGGGCTTAAAAGGAGTGTCGCACAATGGTAGTCCTCTCGTGATTTCGCGTTGGTATGTTGAGGTTGGGTTGATAAATAAATGAGCTTAGATATTTCAATTCTTTTGTCGGGCTTAAAATGAGTGTCGCACAATGGTAGTCCTCTCGTGATTTCGCGTTGGTATGTTGAGGTAATAAATGAGCTTAGATATTTCAATACTTTTGTCGGGCTTAAAAGGAGTGTCGCACAGTGGTAGTCCTCTCGTGATTTCGCGTTGGTATGTTGAGGTTGGGTTGATAAATAAACGAGCATAGATATTCCAATCCTTTGGTCGGGCTTAAAAGGAGTGTCGCACAATGGTAGTCGTCTCGTCTTCTGTAGCTGATGTGAAAAGCTCCGTATTGTTTCAGCTCATTCTCTGGCCTTTATCTTCCAGCGCTTGCCGCTATGTCTTGAGCCTCTTGTCTAAAACCTGTTTGCAGAGCAAGTAAGCTTCTTTAATTATATGGGAACACAATTTCGTTCGTTCGTTTGTTAGTTAGTTTGTTTGTTTATGAATATAATTATGACATGACAGCATGACCATTACGCCTATGATTATATAGATTACATTGTTTACGGTAGTGGTTCTTTAGTAATATATATATATGGTTCGATAAGCGGCATGTTATAGCCGTCAAGCATTCGCCTTGAAGTCATATAGATCGACGATGATTCATAGAGTGTCGCGAAGCCAGAGTTGGGAAGTTTCACTTTCGAAATATCTGGTTCGTGGTGTCGGGAACGGTTCCTTGGAAGTCTTCTGTAATGGTATGGAGAATCATGATGAAGATCAGGGGTTTCAGCGCTAAGCCCCTTGGGGTAGGTCCCTTATACCAAGAAACGTCTAAGTGGGAGCCATTTCTAGCTGTCGACAGTGGTATGACTGTTGGTATACGTGTAATTGATGAGAGACATATACACTTACGGCACACAAGGCATGGGCTTTCTAGATGCTGTGCTGTAGGCTTTCTCCGGGTCTACAAATAGTGCTTGAAAAGAAGTGTTCGCCTTTCAATGCTTTTGCATGAGGACGCCTACCTTTCTTCAAGTTTTCGACGACCCAACTTAGATCGTCGTGGGGGGGGGTTGGGCTATTCGACACCGCCCGATCCAGCCTCTGGATCTGATCCCCTAATGCCACATTCGAACATATACTACACCTTACAAGGATCATGCAGTTGGTTTTTTGCTAAACAAAATTGTGTGTTATTTGCTCCGATTTTAATATTTCGTTGCAAAGGTTTTATCTATCATATATAAACGTATAGTAACCTGTGATAACTTCGACTGATGGGGCAACATTGACTACGTTTGTAACTTATCGCTAGGCCGAAATTCTCATTTTATGGAACGCTTCACGAGAGATCCTGAAATATTATTTAAGAGCCAACATTAGAGCTCACAGTATTTTTTATAAATTTTAGGCAAAGTTGCCCCAGATTATGGTCAGTGTCGACCCACCCTCATAGACCATGCTTAAAGTCAGTGTTGCCCTTGTAGGGTCAACCTTTGACCGGACAACATTGACGGAGCTTTTTCTAGCAGTGCTTGTGCAATCAGCATGCGAGTTACAGTGATATTTCAAAATTTGAGCTCAAACTTTTTCAAGTAATTAATTTTGTCGGTGATTGGCTACATGAATATTCTTGAAAATTTTGACCAGTGTTGACACATTCAAACTTACCAAAAATGTAAAAAAAGATGCTTTCAAACTTTGATTCAAAATTTGAGCTCAAATTTTAATCAAAATTTGAGTGTGTGAACACGCCTTAACAGAGACTGTTCAGCTGCAATTCTAGATTTGGTCGTAGTTACCCCAGGTGACCATATATGTCTATATGTCTATGCATATATTGATAATAACAACACGACAAATATATATATTAATATAAACAATATATATACATATATATATACAAATATATACAAATAATAATAATATATACAAATATATATATGTCATATTCAATTGCTAACCATAAAACGATGAAGTTTTGCATAATTTGGTAAAGTATTAATTAATTTGGTAAGTAATAAGTTATATATATAGTATAAACGGTATTGATCAATTGAAACATTTTGGATGTGATCGGTTAACTCTGATTTAAAATTTCAATTCTTATATATCAATTCAAATCATTTTAAAGACGCATCGTATTAGTAACATGTTTTTTGTTCGTTTTGTAAACTTGCCTTACTTCATTGTTATACGTTTATGTTCGATCTCTTGTGGAGTAATCATCGTGTGTCTGGTCAACCACAGCCCCAATGTAGATAGAAAAAATTGAACGTGTAACAAATTATAGAAACAGGGGACAAGGTAACCCTGACGGGCCAAGGCATAATGCATGCCATGCCGTTCTCGATATACTAAGCCTAATTTTTATCGCAAGCCTCGTTACATATGACATACTGAGCCTAAGCCTAAGTCGGGGGAGGGGGCTGCTGGCCCCCGAACCCACGCTCTAAGCTGTTTTACCCAACGATATAAGGTACTGCCCCTAAACGTTAGCTGGGGTGAAACAGTGGTGCCTCTAAGGATCGTTTAAGACTGTACGATCTTGACGGTTTACAGTTGCGGCGATCTACGAACACGTCGTTGGATGATTTTTAATTGTCTGAGCTCAGATGTGAATGTCAAAACCGTTTCATGTTCTCGCAGAGTATACACGAGGAAACTGTAAAAATTAAGTTTCACACAAGTATAGCGATAATCAGCTTTGCGACACGTTCATGTGTAAAACGTTTTACCTTTTACCTAACTCAGTTGTATGTTCAGCGAATTTTAGAAATTTTAATAAAAACATAGCTAGAAAAGAATATAATGTTTTGAATTGATATCTTTATGACTAGAACTTCGGTAGAGTAGGATTCGTCCACAGCCCAATTTGTAGTGTTTTTATTGAAAGTTCTTGGTTGCTATATCCATGATATTTTTATGATTCTTCATATGACTCTTCATGATTCTTGGTATTTATAAAATATATCAGTGATCAACCAATAAAATTTTGTTTGTTTGGATTCATGCTTCAGATTTGTATAATATTGTCGACTATATTACGGTGTAACAAAATGAATGTATACGACTGGCTCCCCTCCGCTTTTAAAGAACTTACAACGCTCCAAATCGTCTATACTCGCGTTAATATAGCCTTCCTCATACGTATTTGCACAATTTGCACAATGGGCGTTTCGTGGGGCGGTAACATGGCCCTGTTACTTAGAGTTTCCAACACAGTGGCTATAATACGAAATACGATATAATTTCATAGAAACATATGGCTATATGATGCAACAGCCAATATCTATATATTACAAGAAACTACCTGATAAAGTTGATTTAATTAGATGTTTGAAATTTGATCAATACCTGTATTAGTCGGAAATATCAGAGGATTTACCGATTTTACCTGAATTTTAATTCGTTTATTCACTGTTTAATTAGTATTGTCATATGTTAAAGTCTAAATTGAAACCTTTCTATTTTCTGACTATTATACTCGTTATTTCTCTATATTTTTACTGTTTCTTTGGCGTTTTTGCAACGTCTTATGCGAAAAGAGCGCGGTATAAATGTATTGTATTACTACTATATGTATTCAAACTAAATTAATGCTATATTTAGTGTTAACACTAAATCATTTTCATTTATTGCGCCTCTATTATGGAACAGTCTACCGCGTGCACTACAAGACTCCGCAATTAACATTGTCTACGTTTAAATCCAGGCTCAAAACTCATTTATTTACTCGTTAATATCGACATCACCGCTTCAATTGTTCATAAAAAATGTATATTGTATAAAATTAAATTAAATTGTATAAT
The DNA here is from genome assembly GCA_030248225.1 of Trileptium ribeirensis. Lineage (NCBI taxonomy): Eukaryota > Metazoa > Nematoda > Enoplea > Enoplida > Thoracostomopsidae > Trileptium > Trileptium ribeirensis. Next base: position 63,395 of record JASANE010007934.1, read on the forward strand.
TCATGTTGTAAGCGGTTTTGTAACGCCTCGGCGAAAAGGGCGCTATATAAATGATGTCTATTATAAATGATTATTTGATGCTATACTTGGATAACATTTAGCAAACAATGTTTACCAATTATGGCTATAATTGTTTAAGCGGTTGGGTCTAGCAATGGGACAAAGACTTAACGCCCGGTCATTCAAAACCCTATTTTTAGTTGCAACATCCAAATGACCCGCTCTACCCCTACACACATTTTGTTTAAGAAATGTGTAATGTGGCGTGTCTGTCAAAGCACTACCATTCGATTTCAATTTCTACAATATTATACAATATATATTATATATTATAACAACATTATATATTATTATATAATTATAAACCAATAGAGTTGGTTATAATGGACAATCGGTGACTGACACTGATAGGCAGTGGCGCTTGGCTTTTGTAAATTTGGCGACTAGTTATTCGTATATTTGTTGATGCGGTTTTTGTAGCGCCTTGATATATTTAGTTTGATTAGTCTAATTATTAATTCAGGTGAGCTTATTAAATTTATATAAGTGCCAAAATCCGTGCCGTGTAAATTATAAAATTGGGTAGTCTTTCCAAAGCGCAAAGCGAAAAATGTACTTAGTTGTAAGTCACTAAATGTCGGTAGCCCCAAAAACAAACTTAATGAACTGGGTGTTTTGATTGAAATTACTCTGGTTATTACTCCATTGTCGCAATTTCCGACTAGCTGCTCACAAAATTCTTTGTATTGACGTTTGTGGGAGCCGAGAGCTTTCGATCTTTTGGTTCTAATATCTTGGAATCTTCTTCCCAGCGACCTAGGGGATCTGAATCTAACGACTACAATTCAAGAGCAGAACTGAAAACGTATTTATTTAGACATTGACCGTATTTATAAAACGAGCTTGTGTAATGTTTAACGAAATAGGCGCTATATCAGTGTTTACTGTTATTAATATTATTTCTGAAACTTGATTAAACGAGAACGTGCCAAACTCGCCGTTAAAAAACCCTGGTTATCATATAAATTGGTGCGATCGCTTACTTATGATAGGTGAAGGAGTAGCAATGTTTATTAAAAAGAATTTTAGATATAACAATGTAACTATACCGATCTGATTTGCACAACTTAAAATCACTCCAGTTGATATAATCTCTGGATCAAAAACTAGAATAGCGTTGAGAGAACACTTCTTTTCTTCAATTGCGTAAGCCACTAGGGTTCAGTTTTCTTTGCCAATAATTGTCGTGGGTAATTGCAACTTTCCAAATATAGGCTGATAAGGCAAGATATTGTTGTTGTAGTAAGAATCCGTACCGGTGAAATTTTTTAACGTGTTTTAAACCAAGCAAACCTTCAATCAACTCGGTATATATACATTTCCAATAAGAAATACTAATACTCTTGATTTGGTTATCCGTTAGGCGTTTCTCAAATATAATGCGAAGAACCTTTCGGAAATTCAAATAACTTATAACAAATGTAAGTTGTGGTAGGTACCTCTCCCATTCTGTTAGCTATATATTTACTAGTTTATTGTGAAATTTATGTACGTTTATATATATTCATAATCGTCTTATAAAGTTGTTTTACTAGTAAATTGACTTGGCTTTACTTAAAACTTTTCCATTCATTTTAGCATTACTGTTGGTTCGTGTGAACATGGCGTCAGTTATGAGAAATTAGAGCATTTTAATAAAAAACTCATTTCACAAGTCTAAATTCATATTTGTTATCGATAAACTGGGATGATCTTCTAAATGCATTTTTACGGATAATGATGAAATAGATTGCCTTTTAGAATATTCTAATGGTTGCCTGTTATTTTTATATTCCTAAAATCAATCATAGTTCATCAGGTAAAACTCCAAAATATAACATACATTAAATAAAACTTGTAAACCACAAAAGGAAAACTTGGCAACGAACAGGAAACCCTCATGAGTACAAACAAATTAGTACGGAACTGTTACGAAAACTTTGGATCGTGTCGGAAAAAATTGCTAGTTAGTAGTTAGATACCTACTCTTCGTAATGTTGATAAAAACAAGCTTTTTATGCGACGTTTACGTTATAAAGGACCCCCCATGTGAAAGTTTTGTCCCCCTATGGTCTAGACCAAACCATCCATTTGTATACGGTATATACCCACACGTAGCTATAATGTCTTAATCTACCTACTTTTTTTACTGACGGTGTCAAGGACACCATACACAAACCAATTATATATTTGTAAATAACAGCATGGTGTAGCTAACACCATATAAAATTTATGGTGTAGTCTACACCATACTATTACCGACAGTACACTGCCTATGTATACCATCTGAAAATACCATTACAAACACCATGGTGTGCAAGACACCATATAATTGATGGTGGAAGAGACACCCAGGGTGGACAAAACTTTCACATGAGAGGGTCCTTTATAACGTAAACGCTGCATTCAAATAAACGATCGGTGTTTCTCAAAGTCCTGGTGTAAGTTCTCTAAGAAACGAGAGTGGAAATTTGATTACAAATAATGCTTGGCGCAGTCATATACTTTCAAGCACTTTTACAAATGTTTTTTGACAAAGGTGGTGGAAACCTTCCACTGATGAAACTAAATAGTGCTTTCTGAAATCATGGGCGTCTTTTAGCCCTGACACTGTTTCAAAAACGATAAGTAAATTGAAAACGAAACATAGCCATTCACCCGATGGTTTAACGCAAGTCGCGTTAAGAAGACTAAGCGAATCTCTCTACTATCGTCTTGCACATATATTTGAACAATCGTTTACTAATGGTGATTTGCCTGACATATGAGTGTGTTCAACTGTTAAACGTGTGTACAAAACAGGCTATTCCTCAAATCATTTAAATTACCGCCCAGTATCAGTTGTATCAAACTGTTGTAAGGTTATGTAGGTCTCTTTTTCATGACATAAAAAGGTAAACTATAATGTCCTGGCAAAGCGCTCTACATGTATGCAACTTCTAGAATGTAGGTCTGAGTGGGCCTGGTCAACTGACCCCGATTTAGCAGTTGCCGTTATTTATACTGATTTTGCCAAAGCTTTTGATACAGTTTCTCATAATAAGCTCGACCAGAAACATCTCTGGTGTAGGCATTACTGATCAGTGGTCACTTAAATTTTTATCAAAAAGTTTCGTGTCAAAACGCACCTTTTCAGTTAAAGTTAATTTTGGTTCTGTGAAGTGTACCGAGTTAGATCAGGAGTGACTCAAGGAAGCATGTTGGGGCCAATCTTATTTATAATGCATATAGCTGATCTGTTTTGTAATAAATTTAGTAATGTAAAACGCAAGGTATTTGCCGACGATGTTAAACTTTATATATAGAAGTTCCAAAGATAAATTATCAAAAACTGTGTCCAGTATTTCAATCTACTCTTAAATATGTTGAAAACTGGGCATCTAACTATCTCAGCATAAAAGTGCCAAGTGTTTCATATAGGCTCATCAAATCCAAAATCCGATTATACCCTAGGTTGTCCGCAAATTTCTGATGTGTTTTTGTCCCGAGATCTGGGTGTAGCGATATCTGGTGACTTGAAGCCAGCGTTACATTGCTAAAATATAGTCTCCAAAGCTTACAGGATCTTGTTCAGGTGTTTATCTAGTCATGAATTTGTCATATTATTACAGGCTTATATAAGTTATGTATAAGCCCATACATCTGCGAGTTTTGTATGGTCTTCAGTATATTTAAATGATGTTAACATGATTGAAAAAGTAGAACGTTATTTTACGCGACGACTATTCAGCCGAAACAACTTACTATCTCTGACTTATTACGTCCAGTTGCAAAGGCTGCAGCTAGAACCATCATAATTCAGGACATTGTCCTTAGAATGATATACAAATGTAAATGAAATTTGAATTGTTCCAAGTAGTTGAGAGCACCAATACAGGTGGTCATTCACTAAAACAGCGTAAGTCAAAAGCTTGCACTAACCTACTTACTCACGCGTTGATAGAGCCTGGAATCGGCTTCCTGAGACTCTAAATAAGCAGCCGTTGATCCACGCTCCAGACTCGCATGCTTTTAGAAAAGTGATAAACCAAGTTAGCCTAAATCATGTCCGGGAACCTGTCAGGAACCTCTAAGGAGATGTAAGAGGTAAGGGGTTGTGTCCCCTCTTTCTGCTACATTTCTTACTGGATATATTGGCACATTTTTCTGTTTAGTTGTTCTAAAGTGATTATACTGATTGCTTTATTCTTTCAACCGTTTTCATTAAACATTTATCTTCTGTTTCTTGTTATGACAGAAATCTGTAAGCTTTTGCTAACTTTTGTGTCATTTAGGTTTATTGATGATATGTTGCCATTGGAGTGGTTATAGTTCCTCCATGTAACAAGGACGATGCGTTCGACTGCTCAAGCTAACGTCTAACCGGCCAAAATAACCTGGAGTGGCGTAAATACAACCCAGGTCATGCCATTCTCGATATACTAAGCTAGCTAAATTCGTCATATGAGACAATCTGTAAGCCTAAGTCGGGGGAGCGGGGCTGCCGCCACCGAACCCCCACTCTTAACTCTATTTTTCTAGCGTTACAACGTAACGCCCCTTAGGGTTAATTGGGCCGTCCAACCAATGGTACTCTTGACAAATGTGCCAGAAGTAATGGTGTTTGATTAACGAACGAGGTACTGCTTGAACACCTTAAATACTACTGAGAAGCCAACTATCATAGCATCGATACAGCTATTTTGTTCAACCATTCCAGCTTAAAGCATCGGACTAAACAAGCTGGATGCTGCACGAAATTCTGCGATGCTACGTCGATCGACAGGTTGCTCGCCTCCCGTTTGACAGTTTCATTCAGTTCCTAAAACTTTTCAGTAAGTTAAACGGGTTGGGGAAAATGAACGCCTTTTAAGACAAAGGCTTTCTGTTTTTGTCATCCACATCAGCAAGTTAGGTTGGGTTTGTCGAATTGAGTGTATCTGGATGGGCAGCTGATTACAACCAGGAGGAGTCGGAAAGGTAGGGCATTTGGGTTGCCTTCGTGGTAGTGGTGGTGATCCTATACTACCGCAATCATGGGCCAACCTAGCCTCGGAACTGTCCTCAATCCAACCAGACTTTTGATTGGTGATCAAATCAATGGTCACCACAGCGTTTGGACTGCTTCCATCCCACCACATTTGATAGACGTGCCAACGAACGCCCAAATCAAGGGTCACCACAGCCTTGGGTCTGCTCCCATTCCACCAGACGTTGGATTGACGTTCCAACGGACACCCAATCACTGGACACCACAGCCTTGGGTCTGCTCCCATTCCAGCAGACGTTTGATTGACGTTCCAAAGGACACACGAATCAATAGTCACCACAGCCTTGGGTCTGCTCCCATCCCACCAGACGTTTGATTTACGTCCCAACGAACGCCCAATAGCCTGGCTACAGCGTATGATAACAGAATAATCCGAAATTTCGCACAATCCGAAAACAGTGTCATAGCCTGTCGCGTTTGACAAGAACCAAAGACCTGAAAAGCAAACGTTGTTTGTATGAATCACATCGTTCTCTTGTGTCTGAATTGAAAATCATTTGGAAACGACTACTGTGCCGTCTGTCGTATCGAAGCTGAGTCAGACAGTCACAACGTGAGGTGTTTTATATGCTTTGAGGCCTAATAACGGGGTTTAAAAGCTCTAATATTTGTGTGTTTTTAACTCTACTATTTGGAATTATAGAATATATCGAAAAATATATACTTAAATAAATATATTTTTGTATTATAAATGGAAATAAATATATAAACATATATATATTATACAACATATATTAATTAAATATAATTTTAAAATTTAAAATATATATAATAAAATATTTATATATTTAATAAATATATTTATTCATAGTGACACAGAGGTGATTTTCATTATGTTCTGTAGATTCTACATAGATTGGTATATAGATAGTAGGTTATGTTATTGTATATATATTAAATATCAATAGACTAAGGCTACTTTCTTCCAGTGTACACGCGTACCCAGTCATAAAATGGGTGGGTGGGTACGAGTTTGCTCGGAAGACAATTACCCACGTTTCCGTGTCGGCACTGGCATCCCGGGGGTACGGACAGTTGCCCACCGGAAAACAGGCACCCCGTCAGGGCTGGTGCTTCGGAAACTACAGCGAAACCGGAAATCAACAGTCGATCGATGAGATAACTTGAGCACTATTCAGTATTTATGATACGCTGGAAAATCGATATGAAAATGGACAGCGGGCGGTGCCGGTCTTCGTTTGTCGGAACTTTTGGGCCCAACAGGGTAAATAGGACCCACAAGTGGCGCAATAGGGCATTTATGCACGTATGCTACTCAATTTACCGACTCCGGAATGGACTGATGGAAGGGTAAGTCATCCTGGCCTGGTTTCGAACACAAGACCTTAATGATCAAATAGTTGAACTGCTCGACGCTTTAAACTTATTCTACCGTTTCTATTCACAGTTAGTTTTAATGATACTAAGCGAAATTTTTGTATAATTCTTTGACAAAATTGGTTTTTTTCTTCAAACACTAACTGAAACCGAACACTGTGTAATTTAGAATTGTCCAAGAAATGACTGCGTAAATTCTTTTTCAGACCTCATCCTGTTTGTTCCTCCTGAAGTTTCTATTCACAGTTAGTTTTAATGATACTAAGCGAAATTTTTGTATAATCCTTTGACAAAATTGGTTTTTTTTCTTCAAACACTAACTGAAACCGAACACTGTGTAATTTAGAATTGTCCAAGAAATGACTGCCTAAATTCTTTTTCAGACCTCATCCTGTTTGTTCCCCCTGAAGTTTCTATTCACAGTTAGTTTTAATGATACTAAGCGAAATTTTTGTATAATCCTTTGACAAAATTGGTTTTTTTTCTTCAAACACTAACTGAAACCGAACACTGTGTAATTTAGAATTGTCCAAGAAATGACTGCCTAAATTCTTTTTCAGACCTCATCCTGTTTGTTCCCCCTGAAGTTTCTATTCACAGTTAGTTTTAATGATACTAAGCGAAATTTTTGTATAATTCTTTGACAAAATTGGTTTTTTTTTCTTCAAACACTAACTAAAACCGAACACTGTGTAATTTAGAATTGTCCAAGAAACGACTGCCTAAATTCTTTTTCAGACCTCATCCTGTTTGTTCCCCCTGAAGTTGACTGACACCATTTCGTTCAGTGATCCGGTATTGGCGTATATTAAATCATTTCTACCCAAGGGCATAGCCAAGAAGGTGGAGGTCAAGGCGATCGCGACATGGCTGGCTACGCCCTTGTTTCTACCGATATATATTTCTATCTATTATAAAATTTATATCATATATATATTATATATATTTCTGTATATTATATACATATTTTTAAACTGTTAACGATATAGTTCTTAAAACGCGATGTGAGAAAATGTGGACTTACTTACTTACTTCTGATACTTCTGATCTTCCACTGTGCATTTGAAAGGCATTTTGACCCGCGATAGTTATAAGACAGTGGTCGGTGAGCCGGGAGCTGGAATTCCGGCTGGTAAGGCTTCGATAATGTCTTGAGATCGATATCGCTGAAAAGAAGAAAAGCAACAGCAGCAACCATTGTAATTCTAGCAAATGACCTGATGAGTGGAGACGCCGTTTGAACGTAGCCAGGGATGGGGCAGTGACCACTTCCAAGCGGAGTGCAGTCCAGACTTGGACGACCCGGTATGCAAAAGAAAACTTGGCATAGTCGTGACGTGGAGAGAACCGGGTGCGTAGTTTGTAAAGATGTCCCCGTGTGCCGGCATAAATGGCAGGTTCAAAGAGACGTCTCCACTCATAATCAAATAAGCCATGTCGTAGTTTAAACACACAAATTAAGTCTTGTCTTATACGTCGTGTCGACAGTTTTTGTAAACCAAGACATTTCAACCTGCCACTATATTCGACGTTATACAAACCGAACACTATCTTTGTGGCTTGCACTTTTTCGATTAAAGCAAAGTCACCTAAATTAATATGTGGACTGAGCTGCGCTATTATTCCAACAGGTTACTACGCTGATTTCAGGAACAAATATGTTTCGTCTTGAAACATGCCTTGAAATTTAAAACATTTATATATATAATTATACTTATCAATTGATTATTTTTTAAATATTTTACGGTTGGCATTTTTTAATTTAATTAATATATACCTAATTGTGTTGGTTGCGAGGATTGGCCGTGGCGGAAGGATGGTGAAACTAACTGAAAGTTTGGTGTTTTTGCGGACAAAGTCAAACGATATTAAGAATGTGAAAAAGCTTAATTGTTGGTAAGAAAGGCCATAAGTTGCTAAATCTTTCGTCACGTTCAAGAATCCTTCTTTTCTAGAACCGTATCCGGCTGGGCATTGACAGGCAGATTTTAGGCTCTGATTCGGCTTGGCTCTTCGGCCATTATCGCAGGCTCGGCTCATCCGATGAGAAATATGGCTCCGACGGATTTTTCGGCTGTTAATAATGGTAGTTTGCTATCTGGTAATGCAGCGTTTACGTTATTAGGGTCCCCAATGTGAAAGTTTTGTCCACCCTCAGTGTCTCTGCCACCATCAAATATATGGTGTTATTGTGTCTTTGACACCATGGTGTTTGTTGTTGTATTTTCAGATAGTATACATAGGTAGTGTTGTATCGATAATAGTATGGTGCAGACCACACCATAAAATTTATATGGTGTTAGCTACACCATGGTGTTATTTACACGCCTTATATAATGTGTTTGTGGATGGTGTCCTTGACAACGTCAGTAATAAACAATAGGTAAATTTAGCCACTAGAATTAAGTTGATGGTGTCTGGTACACCATCTCTAACATTATATAGTGTGCTTATATACCGTATACCACTCGATGGTGTGGTCTAGACTATTGGGTTACAAAACTTTCACATGGGGGTCCTTTATAAAGTGAACGCCGCAATAATTTTACCGAAAGCATAATGAAATATGGAAACCATCAACCATCAAAGGAACTATATATAGTTGCTTTTGAAGCTTTTAAGATCGGTGCCGAAATAATCTTGGCAGTTCTTTGCTGTTGGAGCCTGTTATAATCATATTTTTGTTTTATAAAAGCTGTTACGATACCGTAGGAACTTTCAAGATTCACTAGGCTTGGTTTGACTCTTACGGACAGATCTTAGGCTCTGGCGTGTCTTGGCCCTTCAGCCATTATGGCATCCGAGCGAGTCGAGAGCCTAAATTATCATCAAATTTTTTATAACTATGTTAAATAAGCATTGAACTTTCGGTCAAACTCGTTTGGGTCATGTTATGTAAGCAGCATATATATACGTGGTGTGACTCCATTAGCCTCCCTCCCCCCCGTTCAGAAAACTTATTTTTGTCCCACAAAATGGAATAATTATCCGGGGCGGAATACTCGTTTTGATCAACGGTGCAGAATGCTTGTTAACTATATACTGAACAAATAACAGAAGCTACTTGCACAGGAAATACGTAAGTTTAACAATTCACATTTGGGCACGGAAACCAGTATAAGTCGTTAGATGATGATCTTGGGATTGCTGGATTGATCTTATGCTGGACTCAAATTTTCACAGTCCATATCATATTTAGTGGAATTGGGGGTCTTTTCTTTTAAGACTCCCCAGCCCGAATTTGGTCAATTTTGAAGATACAGAGCTGATTTTAGTATTTTATTTAATCCAATTTTTAACATTTTTGCTTATAAATTTTAATATGGCTGATAAACTACGGCTTTTTAGACCCAAATCAACTCATTTATTGCTTCTGTACTAATTGTTCCTAGATTTTCCTTATAAACAAGTAATTTTCGAGAGTGTGCAGTTATTGATATCGATGTAACAGAGTGTGCGGCACAGCAAAACAATTTTTGTTTTAGGCAGTAACCTACGGTAATGATCTATTTGTTAGCATCTATTAAGTGCCTAGGGAAGGATATCAAGATTCATGTGTTTTTTCAGTCAGTACATTAATAGGCAGTTAGTCACACTACCAAAACTAGTTATAAATAGTAATATAAATGCTTAACCCTTTCATGCCCGAATTAATTTGTGTATCGTGCAATGTTTCACAAACTCAAGCCTGCGCCAGGGATTGAACCCGAAACGTACGCGTGAAACTTGTATATGCAAATCACTGAGCTGTCTGGGAGCTGTTGCTCGGTTTTTTAAGGAACCTCACAACGCGAGCGAATAACAATTCACGTTGAAACGTACGATATACGACAAACTCAGTAAACACAGCGAGTCGCAATGTGCGTTGGGTTCATTTGGATTAATATTCAAAAAACAAACTTTTTAAAAGGAATTTCAACAGGGACTGCCTACAGCACTTTGGAGGTATGTACAGCTGAGCACACAATCTTAACTTTTGGTGTACTGCTACAAAACCCCAATCCAGGTCTGTTTTGCCTTAATAACACAAAAACATTTGTTGGGATAAGAGAAAACCTCAAAACAAGTATAATAACTAGACAAGAAATAAGGAAAGATTCCCGATACCAGAAATACCTCTCATATTGGATATGGATTAAACAAACAGATATGGAGATATAGCTGGATCCGCAGGTTTTGATTAGAATAGTATATATATTTATAAATTTTTGGACATCAATATAATTTTTTCTACCTCCAAACTTGAAGCCCATAAGCGAATTTCGGGTCTCTGAAATTTTATTCAAGGAGTGTGTGAGCGTTGAAATGCTCAGTCCGCACTTTAAATATGGGCGACTGAATCCGAGGCGTTGTTTCTTGCCCCATTTTCGGATAGTGAACGAGCGGGGTCTGGTGCTTAGATAAAGTGATCCCAAAACTCGATAGAACAGTACAAATATGCGAAAAAAAGTGAACTCACCAGTTGTTCCCTATTACTAGCGCAGCTAATTATGCATTTTCTAAAACAAATGCATCAGTCAAATATCTTATACAGCAACATCCTGTGCGATGGTGGTGAGAAAATATATCGTAGTAGCAGTGTCTATTAGTTTTCGACCGATAAAATTGCTACATTTGTGTCTAAGATTGTGGGACAGCTGGGTAACCCATGTCGTATGTTAGTAACTGTTTAGACCAATATGCCCAGGATAGCTGTCTTCTGATACACCTTAGTACTACTTTATAAATCAAACATATACACACAAATCTTTCCACATATATATGACGTCATTGCGCATGCAATAGAGTATTGTTTGTAAAATTACTTTTAAGCTTTTAAGTTTTATATTATATATTCCAAAATTTTAGAGACATTAGGTTTATCTTTGCCGAGAATATTGTTTTTTTTAATTTTTTGCTTTTGGCGAAATTAGTTTTTTTTCAGGGGTTGCAATTTGGATGACATTTCACTATTACAAGAAATGCCTCATGTTGAAGTGCTATCGCTTAGGTAAGAAACGAATCCCTTTCCTCTATTTAAAGATCATTTTTCTACTGTTGTTTTGAAAAAATAACCCCAAACCTTATGATCACATGATTATAATCTCGTCTTATTTCGTGTCGTAAAAGTCCAGTTAATTTTTAATCTATGCGTGGGCACACATACAGCGGTCCGGTCCCCACCACAAATTTTCGAACAATAAGGGGCCCGGTCCCCAAATTTTCGAATAATAAGGGGCCCGGTCCCCAAATTTTCAAACAATAAGGGGCCTGGTCCCCAAATTTTCGAACAATAAGGGGCCTGGTATCCAAATTTTTGAACAATAAGGGGGCGGTTCCCAGATTTTCGAACAATAAGGGGCCCGGTCCCCAAATTTTCGAATAATAAGGGGCCTGGTATCCAAATTTTCGAACAATAAGGGGCCCGGTCTGCAAATTTTCGAACAATAAGGGGCCTGGTATCCAAATTTTCGAACAATAAGGAGCCCGGTCTCCAAATTTTCGAACAATAAGGGGCCCGGTTTCCAAATTTTCGAACAATAAGGGGCCCGGTCCCCAAACTTTCGAACAATAAGAGACCCGGTCTCCAAATTTTCGAACAATAAGGGGGGCGGTTCCCAGATTTTCGAACAATAAGGGGCCCGGTCCCCAAATTTTCGAATAATAAAGAGGCCCGGTCCCCACATTTTGGAACAATAAAGAGGCCCGGTCTCCAAACAACATGGCTGCCATTTCTAAGCGCCTCCAGCGTGGCCTTCCATTGTTTGCGTAGGATGCAAGTCTATTGGACGGCGTGAAATTTTAGCTAGGACTTTCATTCATTCAGGCTATTTGAGCCCGCTCAAACCCCGAATTGCCCACGATGGCGACGTGAATTTTTGGGCTTAAGGGGGGTTCGATTTATGAAGCATCCTGCTATAACTATTATACCCAAACGAAAAATAGAAACCCAGTTATTATGTGACATGTCAAACAGAGAGAAAATTAATAATAATTCAGCTTTTAGTGTCATCGGTTTCCGTAACTGTTTTTGACGTACATATCGCTTTGTATATGACATTTGCAATCAATTGCGTAGCCAGGAATTTTGAAAGGGGGGGCAGCTGCTCACAGTGGGTACCTAAAAGGGGGGAGGGGACCCGAGGGGTCGCGCTCAGAAATGTGAAAGCGGAGTCCAAAATTGGTATATTGAGTACGCCATAATCAAGTTAAAAATTCAACTGTTGCCAAAATAGAGAATTTTAAAAATACGGTTGAAAGTATATAATTGTTTTCTAGTGTGAGAGAGCCTAGTTTTAGGACAATTTCCGACATGCTTTTCAACCGGAGGTCGCGACCCCCGCAACCCCCCCCAGCTACGCCGTTGTTTGCAATATATATACCTCATTACAAATCGTATTTCTGGTTTGGAAAACCTTGGCGGAAGCTTAAGCTGTAGCACGGGCAGGCTTTGGAGAACAAGTTTGCTTCCCGAAGCTTAAACATTGAAACTGTTGACCTGAAATCCGTCGAACTGAACCAAGAATGAAACGTAAGCATGGAACTGAAACTGTTTCAACTGTTGCATCTTGAACTAAACAGAAAACCGAAGGAGAACGAAGGAAAACCGTTGGATACGAAGGAGAACAGGAAAATATACCAAGTTTTGCGATATCGTTGTTCCATATTAGTTTTAGACGTTATAAATGTTTAATTTCAAGTTAGCTTCAAAGCAAAGAACAACAACCAATCGTGTTTGTATTCAATTTTCGACATAAGGCTGAATGAGCTGTGTTTCTAACCTCTCCTGTGCTACCAGAAATCAAAACCAATTTCACATGATGGAATTGTTTGAGAGAAAATTTTGAAAAGTTAGTCGTGCAACCCTATAGCTAACCTCGGACGGGGAAGTGAACTTCTCAAAGATTTTTGGAGGTCCTAACATTTCTTGAAATTCCTTGAGGATGCCAATTTATCAAAACCTGAGCAACCAACGAGATATCAGGATATGAGTTTATTTTCAGGATATAAGGATTATTATTATGATATCAGTTATCAGGACGTGCCAGGATACCAGTTTATCTGTGCCCTGTTGCCGCTGCTAGCCTACGGGTACTGTTGTCCTTGTTCTCATTTTACTATCTCCTAGCGGTCTCTTGGCTTGTACCCCCAACCAATTCTGGAAAATTAAAGATAGTCAGTTCTATTCCTTTTATCAGCTTCTGTTCCCAATTTAAATTTAAAACAATCTTTATATTTCAGTCATTTTGATTTTGAAAACTTTGTAATGTGTTTTTTATTTTTTAGCGTGAACAACATTGAAGATATCCGTCCGTTGATCGGGTGCCCGAATTTGCGTCAACTCTATTTACGTCGGAACAACATCAAGGATCCGAGCCAAGTGCGCTATTTAGCCGAGTTGACGAATTTGACAACGCTTTGGCTCGACGAAAACCCGATCGCCGACATTCCAGGCTACCGAAGCGCTGTTATCAATGCCGTTCCGTCGTTGAAGAATTTCGACGATAAACGTAAGTTGTTGTTGTTTTGGATGGGGCTGTCCTAGAATCGTCCCAGCCCGAAATTATGTGCTACCGAAGCGCTGTTCTCAATGCCGTTCCGTCGTTGAAGAATTTCGACGATAAACGTAAGTTGTTGTTGTCGTTTTGGATGGCTATGCTAACATCGTCCCTGCTCGAAATTTTGGGCCACCGAAGCGCTGTTCTCAATTCCCTTCCTTTGTTGAAGAATTTTCACAATAAACATAAGTTGTTGTTATTGTTTTGGATAGGGCTTTCCTAAAATCCTCCCAGCACAAAATTCTGGGTACCGAACCGCTGTTCTCAATGCCGTTCCGTCGTTGAAGAATTTCGACGATAAACGTAAGTTGTTGCTTCTTTTATTGAAGGCTTTCCTAGAATCGTCCCAGCCCGAAATTCTGGGCTACCGAACCGCTGTTCTCAATGCCGTTCCGTCGTTGAAGAATTTCGACGATAAACGTAAGTTGTTGCTTCTTTTATTGAAGGCTTTCCTAGAATCGTCCCAGCCCGAAATTCTGGGCTACCGAACCGCTGTTCTCAATGCCGTTCCGTCGTTGAAGAATTTCGACGATAAACGTAAGTTGTTGCTTCTTTTATTGAAGGCTTTCCTAGAATCGTCCCAGCCCGAAATTCTGGGCTACCGAACCGCTGTTCTCAATGCCGTTCCGTCGTTGAAGAATTTCGACGATAAACATAAGTTGTTGCTTCTTTTATTGAAGGCTTTCCTAGAATCGTTCCAGCCCGAAATTCTGGGCTACCGAAACGCTGTTCTCAATGCCGTTCCGTCGTTGTAGAATTTCGACGATAAACGTAAGTTGTTGTTGTTGTTGTTTTGGATGGGGCTGTCCTAGAATCGTCCCAGCCCGAAATTCTGTGCTACCGAAGCGCTGTTCTCAATGCCGTTCCGTCGTTGAAGAATTTCGACGATAAACGTAAGTTGTTGTTGTCGTTTTGGGTGGCTATGCTAACATCGTCCCCCTGCTCGAAATTTTGGGCCACCGAAGCGCTGTTCTCAATTCCCTTCCTTTGTTGAAGAATTTTCACAATAAACATAAGTTGTTGTTATTGTTTTGGATAGGGCTTTCCTAAAATCCTCCCAGCACAAAATTCTGGGTACCGAACCGCTGTTCTCAATGCCGTTCCGTCGTTGAAGAATTTCGACGATAAACGTAAGTTGTTGCTTCTTTTATTGAAGGCTTTCCTAGAATCGTCCCAGCCCGAAATTCTGGGCTACCGAACCGCTGTTCTCAATGCCGTTCCGTCGTTGAAGAATTTCGACGATAAACGTAAGTTGTTGCTTCTTTTATTGAAGGCTTTCCTAGAATCGTCCCAGCCCGAAATTCTGGGCTACCGAACCGCTGTTCTCAATGCCGTTCCGTCGTTGAAGAATTTGGACGATAAACGTAAGTTGTTGCTTCTTTTATTGAAGGCTTTCCTAGAATCGTCCCAGCCCGAAATTCTGGGCTACCGAACCGCTGTTCTCAATGCCGTTCCGTCGTTGAAGAATTTCGACGATAAACGTAAGTTGTTGCTTCTTTTATTGAAGGCTTTCCTAGAATCGTTCCAGCCCAAAATTCTGGGCTACCGAAACGCTGTTCTCAATGCCGTTCCGTCGTTGTAGAATTTCGACGATAAACGTAAGTTGTTGTTGTTGTTGTTTTGGATGGGGCTGTCCTAGAATCGTCCCAGCCCGAAATTCTGTGCTACCGAAGCGCTGTTCTCAATGCCGTTCCGTCGTTGAAGAATTTCGACGATAAACCTAAGTTGTTGTTGTCGTTTTGGATGGGGCTGTCCTAGAATCGTTCCAGCCCGAAATTCTGGGCTACCGAAACGCTGTTCTCAATGCCGTTCCGTCGTTGTAGAATTTCGACGATAAACGTAAGTTGTTGTTGTTGTTGTTTTGGATGGGGCTGTCCTAGAATCGTTCCAGCCAGAAATTCTGGGCTACCGAAGCGCTGTTCTCAATGCCGTTCCGTCGTTGAAGAATTTCGACGATAAACGTAAGTTGTTGTTGTCGTTTTGGATGGGGCTGTCCTAGAATCGTCCCAGCCCGAGATTCTGTGCTACCGAAGCGCTGTTCTCAATGCCGTTCCGTCGTTGAAAAGTTTCGACGATAAACGTAAGTTGTTGTTTTGGATGGGTCTATCCTAGAATCGTCACAGCCCGAAATTCTGGGCTACCGAAGCGCTGTTCTCAATGCGTTCCGTCGTTGAAGAATTTCGACGGTAAACGTAAGTTGTTGTTGCTTTGCATGGGGGCTCTCCTATAATCGTCCCAGCCCGAAATTCTGGGCTACCGACGCTCTGTTCTCAATGCCGTTCCGTCGTTGAAGAATTTCGACGATAAACATAATTTGTTGTTTTAGTTGTTTTGGATGGGAGCTTTCTTAGAATCGTCCCGGCCTGAAATTACGGGCTACCGAAGCGCTGTTCTCAATGCACTTCCGTTGTTGAAGAATTTTGACGATAAACGTAAGTTGTTGTTATTGTTTTGGATAGTGCTGTCCTAGAATCGTCCCAGCACGAAATTTCAGGATATCGAAGCGCTGTTCTCAATGCCGTTCCGTCGTTGAAGAATTTCGACGATAAACTTAATTTATTTCTTCTTTTCTTTGGGGCTTTCCTAGAATTGTCCCAGCCCGAAATTCTTGGCTACCGAAACGCTTTTCTCAATCCCGTTACGTCGTTGAAGAATTTTGACGATAAACGTAAGTTGTTGTTATTGTTTTGGATAGGGGGTTTCCTAGAATCGTCCCGGCCTGCAATTACAGGCTACCGAAGCGCTGTTCTCAATGCCCTTCCGTTGTTGAAGAATTTTGACGATAAACGTAAGTTGTTGTTATTGTTTTGGATAGGGCTATGCTAACATCGTCCCTGCTCGAAATTTTGGGCCACCGAAGCGCTGTTCTCAATTCCCTTCCTTTGTTGAAGAATTTTCACAATAAACATAAGTTGTTGTTATTGTTTTGGATAGGACTTTCCTAAAATCCTCCCAGCACAAAATTCTGGGTACCGAACCGCTGTTCTCAATGCCGTTCCGTCGTTGAAGAATTTCGACGATAAACGTAAGTTGTTGCTTCTTTTATTGAAGGCTTTCCTAGAATCGTCCCAGCCCGAAATTCTGGGCTACCGAACCGCTGTTCTCAATGCCGTTCCGTCGTTGAAGAATTTCGACGATAAACGTAAGTTGTTGCTTCTTTTATTGAAGGCTTTCGTAGAATCGTCCCAGCCCGAAATTCTTGGCTACCGAAGCGCTGTTTTCAATGCCCTTCCGTTGTTGAAGAATTTTTACGATAGGATAGGGCTGTCCTAACATCCTCCCAGTACGAAATTCTGGGCGACCGAAGCGCTGTTCTCAATTCCGTTCCGTCGTTGAAGAATTTCGACGATAAACATAAGTTGTCGCTGCTTTGGTTGGGGGCTTTCCTAGAATCGTCCCAACCCGAAATTCTGGGCTACCGAAGCGCTGTTCTCAATGCCCTTCCGTTGTTGAAGAATTTTGACGATAGGATAAGGCTGTCCTAACATCGTCCCAGTACGAAATTCTGGGCTACCGAAGCTCTGTTCTCAATGCCGTTCCGTCGTTAAAGAATTTCGACGATAAACGTAAATTGTTGTTGTAGTTGTTTTGGATGGGGCTTTCCGAGAATCGTCCCGGCCTGAAATTACGGGCTACCGAAACGCTGTTCTCAATTCCCTTCCGTTGTTGAAGAATTTTGACGATAGGATAGGGCTGTCCTAACATCGTCCCAGTACGAAATTCTGGGCTACCGAAGCGCTGTTCTCAATGCTGCTCCGTCGTTAAAGAATTTCGACGATAAGCGTAAGTATATAGTTGTTTCGGAAGGGCTATGATAGAATCGTCCTAGCCCGAAATTTATGTGTTTTGTACATTCAGCTGGCAATTTTGGAACCATTCTAGTCAGCTCAACGAAGCCGTTCAGACAGTATACATATTGGACATATCTATTACGAAAATATTTTTTAGAATCTTTAGGTAATCTTGGTACCAAAAATTTCGAAAAATACTTTCTCGATAAATGTATAATTATTATATCATTCGAACCGCATTGATGAGCCAGAGTCGATTGGCATCAAAATTTGCTGAATCGGCGCATGGATTAACGGCTTAAGACAAGGCTTAGGGCTACATTTTAACACGCATGGAGTAACACTTTAACCCATGAACCGAATCAGCTCTTTTTGACAATCGATTCAGTATCGATATGTTTCGAAACATAACTAAAATGACGCGTTTATTGAGAAATTTGCTGCTATGAGTTTTCGTGATTCGGCTGGACAACATAAGAATTTTGAGTAACAACGTTCAAAAGCAAACTTTTGAGACTGATTTATAGTTTACCTCTGAAGCGTCTCAAGAGGGGTGGGTATTAGGTGCTGTCTCTCGCTTTTTACTGACAAACAATTGACAATCTGAAATGAGGAGTATAAACTAAATTCAAATGGTCCCCCTCCTCCCCGCCGTACGATGATAGACTTAACGCGATCCCTCCCCTGTCCAGCTTTTGAATACCTTATAATTCTTTCCTCTGCGAACATTTGGTTTTATGTTGTGTAAATTTCTATTTCAGCAATAACTGACGAAGACAGAAGAGCGACGCTAAACGAAGATGACTCTGATCGCAGCGGTGGCGATGATGTTTGTAATCAGTCGTCGGGTGGTGAAGACGTGTTTAACGACGAAAATCAAAGCCTGCCCGACATTTGCAACAACATCGCCAACTATAACGGCAATTCGAACACATACAAAATATCACATCATTCCAGAACGAAAAACGATAGCAGCAGCAGCAGCAACAACAACAACAATAACAACAACAACAATAGTCGCGTGTCGCCATTGTCTATAACAACGGCACCAGCAAGCAACAAAAATAACAGCAACAACTGCAATGGCAACTATATGATGAACACGAGAAGCAGTCGATCGATTCCACCGGGCGGTCATCGTCTTGCTCGATCGCCACCTCCGTCACGGCAACAGCAGCAGCAACAACAACATCAAAGAAGTCCGGTTTCACCAAGTCAAAGCAATGCATCCACTGTCACCGACAACAACAACAACAACACTAGCAGGCGAAGAAATGACAGCCAAACGGTAAACCAGTCACACTATGCGGATAACGAATCACCAAAAGCGCACCAACGACAACACGAAGCACCGTTTTCGCCGGGATCGAGAACAAGAATTCAGCAACAACACCAACAGCAACAACAACAGCAACAGCAATCTTATGTAGTTGATCACGGACCATCCTCAATGAACAACAGCATCCACGAGTCGTTGCCTGACGTCAACAGTCCATACCACCATCTCTATCATCATCATCGTCACAAGGGCGCGAATTACAGCGGTTCTGGAACAGCTACGCCTGGTGGAGTCTTTCGTCCACCACCGCTCCGCCATCATATGGCGATGCCAATCCATCATCATCATCGTTTGGGATCATCCGGTGCGTTCCATCCGAGGACTCGCTCGTCGACGTCTTCTATTTCCGGTGGCGGTGGTTCTTATTCAGTGAAGGACTGGTAAGATGTTAGAGTTATGCCCGAATTGTTTTGTGCAAAATCTAATTTTTTTGGGGCGTGAGGGGGGTCTGTTGTATATGCATCGTTAATTAATAAAAAATTTTGAAATTTACCCTTTTACAAACATCGCTTCCCCAAATTAGGAGAGACCAGGGGGCCTCTAGATATTTCACCACCCCCTCCCAAAGTTCTCGACGTTATTACTCCCCAGGTACATACGTTTTGGCTTACCCGCCACACAGTTTACGCCCCAGGTATATTTCGGCGGTGGGTAAAAATTAGCGAAATTTTCATTTTTGGGCTAAAATTTTTTCCTATTTTGGACCATAATCCACAAATTTGTGCCGGCGGAGCCAAAAGTAACCCAAATTTACCCGTACTATATCTCCACTATTCATAATTGTGGTCGGTCCTTAAGGCACACCTATTTGATGTTTGCTGGCGCTTACCGTTTTTTATGGTCCTCCTAATTCAATTGAGGAAACTCCAGATGAACTGGGGGAATCGTCCCCCCCCGGTATTTTAGCCCTCCAACCGTTCGGTTGTTTTTGAAGTAGGGAAGCAAAACACTTGTTCTGTGTGCTCATCAAATCTTGATGGGGACTCAGTGTTCAAACCAGTCTTAGGGATAAAAAAGCAAATTGTTAATTGTAGAACTTTTTAAGAAACTGCAGTTATTTCCAAATTCCGGGCAAATAACAGCTAATTTGCATAGAATTGCATTTTTGCTATATAAGCAAAACCTTTTTGGGTCTTGCGTCTTCAATCGTACTTACCGCCAGTGCGGTTAGTCGCACTATCGGCATGTGTCTTATAGTTCGTTTGTGTTCTTATCAATAATTGTTTTCTATTTCGTCCGCCAACGGTTATTACATTTTAGAGTAGAATGGGCTAATAGCGAAGTAGCTTGGAACGAATCAAAAAATTGCTGTAAAGATATTGTTAAGGTGTGTTCACACGCTCAAACTTTTTGCTCAAATTTTGAGCTCAAAATTTGACAGTAATTTTTAAAGAAAAATGGCAGCAGTATTTAAAAATTTGCGATCAAAATTTGAGCAAAAACTTTTTCAGGTATATCATACCTTTCGTCCATGATTGGTTACAGGAGTATTCTTGAAAAGTTTGAACAGTGTTCACACGTTCAAACTTACCAAAAATGCAAAAAAACATGCTTTCAAATTTTGATCAAAATTTGAGCAAAAAGTTTGAGAGTGTGAACACGCCTTTACTATATCCAACTTTATCTTATATCCTATATCCGTCTTTTCGTTTAACATCTTCCAGGCCGAAATTGATCAATTTTGAAGATACAGCGATAGTTTTGACACCATTCTATTCAGCTCGACGAGCTGGTTCCGAGAATACTCAATTGGACGACTTTTATGACAAAAATCTTTATTCAATGTTTGGGTTCCCAATGGCATTCAATATTTTATTTTTTTTGACAAATGTACAATTGATTTATCGTTCGAACTGCAATGACGAGCTGAGTCGAATGATGGTAAAATCGGTCGCATCAGTACATTTGTTAAGGGGTTATTGCTATTTAAATATGTAAAGTCCTAACCCTGAGACTACGCCTAAGCCAACATCGTTAACCCATCAACCGATTGAGTTGATTTTAGTACCATTCGATTCAGCTTGACAATGCGGTTCGAATGATATATAAAATTATGCATGAGAAATTTTTTTCGAAAACTTTGGGTACCGAGGGGACCATTGGGACCCAAAAAAAATCAAAAAGTTTTTGGGGTTTTCAAGTTTTTCGGCCCATCAAAGGTACCGAAATAGGTATTTTCTGAACTAGGTTGTCGAGCTGAGTCAAATGGTACCAAAACTATCGCTGTATCTTCAAAATTAACCAATTTCAGCCTGAAGGGTGGGCTAATGGAAAAGACCTTGTTATTTTAAGATAAACGGCATGTCTGGGACGATGCGAACAAATCAGTGTAACTAAGCGAAGCGTTTTTGTTTTCGTCAGAGGGGGAAAATTTGGTAAAATCGGTCCGTCCGTTGAACACCTTAATAACTACTGGGCCGATTTAAAAAAACTTTTTGTTTGAAAGGCCTAATATCGGACAGGTGCAAGACATATAAATTTTATCAAACTTTGCTTTATTTAATTAGTAATTAGTTAATTGTATTAGCCAATTTTTAGCATTTTCAAACAAAAATTGCATATTTTTCAATAAATAATTAGTGTAAAGCTTTCATTTTGGTGCATATACTTACATCTCGCCCTGGTAATTGTGAACCTGGTTTGTGAATTTACTATTCGATGAAGTTAAAAACTTGCTAATTAGTTAGTTAATTAGCTAATTAGTAATTAATTGTTAATTAGCTAACTTTTTGAAAATCTTCAAAGTGCTCAAAAATTAAAAATAAATTGTACCCGGGGATTTTCTATGCCGCTGATCATGACTATGACATTTATGAAGTTTTAAAACCTGCCCGTATATGCTAATTAGTTGATTAATTAACTAGCTAATTAGGTAATTTTAAAATTTTAAAATCACTTCAAAATTGCTAATTTGTTGCGCTCGTGGGGTTTTCGATGTCGCTGATTATGAATATGTGATCTTTAAAGCTCTATGATTTTATCATGGGAGCTAATTAAGTAATTAATGAGCTAATTAGTTGATGTCACTAATTTTTCTAGCTAGCGAGTTTTTTGTATGGTGGATTTGACATCAATTGCCTAAAACGTGATACTTATTGTAAATTGATTATATAGTTAGTTGAAACACATGTACACACAAATACGATACCAAATACTTTGCCTGTTGCTCCGACCACTTTTTGTAATTTATTATGTTACTAGTAGTATTTTCGCTGAAGGCGCATCTATACTATAAGCACACTCCACCGCATTGTCGTACTACAGCAGATCAGTGTTATTAGTTCTAAGGAATATATATAGTTAATTAATATTGAGATGCGTCCCAAAAAATTCTGTGCCAGCAAAGATTGGCTGAAGAAGCTGAAATCGGGGAGATTTTGTTGGCCAAAAACGTTTTCAATTTATTTTCAAGCTTGGGTTATGAATTTTGGGAATATTTTAAACTGGGGTAAGTGTAGTTTTGCTTCGAACTATTCAGTTAGTCAATTTCGGCAAAACGAATGTCGTTTGGGTTTTATTTGTTGTAAGTTGTTTTAAACATTGCTTTCACTTTTGTTTTTACAGTTTCCAATTTAATTGATTGATCTATTGATTAATTGATTGATTAATCGTTGATTTTTTTACTCTTTTCAGCCGTTTTGAATCGCAGTTTTGTGTAAATGTAATTTTAGTCTCAACTATACTGGCTACGCATCACCGTCGGGCTCGGTTCCAGTCTCTCCGCAGCCGATTCGAGCTGATCCGACTGCTGCTGGTGGCTATTCGTCGGCAATGCATCATCAACAAAGCCCCTATCAACATCAGTACACCCGAGACGGCGGTGGTCGTCACTGGTCGGCGTATAATTCCGCCGGAAGTCCACCCGGGAGTGCCAAAGTAGTGGCTTCGTCGGTTCATGGCTCCAATGCTTCCCCTCCGTTGATTCCCCAAGAACCCGTTCAGCGTGGGTCTCATTTGGCCAGCTGCGGCGGATATCATACACCCTCGTCGACTGGTGTAGTTCAAGCCGCGGCAGTTGCCAACAGCGGCTATCCGCAACATAGTATGGTATGTGGAGCGTAGCTAAGACGGATGGTCACCCTCAGGAGTGGAGTAATGAAAGGCACCACGGCACCAGTCACCCGGCACCGCTTTTGATACAGCGGGTTGACCCACTCCGCCACATATCATAGAGAGAGAAACTTTACCAATTTTAACAATGAGTTTTTGGATGAACTGCGGATATGGTTACTCTCAGGGGCGCAACAGGAGGGTGATTGTAACAGGAGCGGCCACCCTACATTTGACATACCTCACTTCCTGTAGCGTCTACCCTTTTGAGTAGGTCTGCTTGTTGTGAACCTGCATAGTCTCGACTTTGACATATAAATTTATCGTTTATCAATCCATATCAAGAGAAGAAACTACATAGCAAGGTCTTTAATCACCTTTTCATAGTGCGATGTTAGTCCCATAATGATTTTATATGTTAGGAGGATATTTTATTTGCTTGCAACAATAACGACTCTGAATGTGAAATTTTACGCGCCGGCGGGAATTGCTAATCTACTTTCTGTATTGGTAGGACGAGACAATGTGCTAGACCGCCTGGTCACGTTTTAATAAATATGTCCTGCATTTCATTGTGGGCCATTAGAACTCTAGTTCGGGTTTTCCAAGGAGGTTTGAAACGATGCAGATGTTTTAGTCTTAATAATTTACAGCGGGAAGAAAATAATTAAAAGCAATAAACCGGTCCAATATGTCAATAATAAACACAGAAACCGAAGCTATCCGAATTTCGCCTCTACAGCCTGTACAATCGTTCCAAAATCACTACAAACTCTTTTGGAATGACTATTTGGATTACCATTTCTATCCTGGGCCATGCGTGTTTCTAGTTTGTTTCACCACTAGAAATCATAAGGATTGCGCAGTTGATTAGTTACTGAAAAATTATGCAGTAGCAGAGGAACAATTAATGGTTGCTATTACTAAGAGTAAACCCAACGGAACGGTTATAAATATATCGTGTAGTCAGGGAATAACCGGAACCGAAATTTGCCCGAATCGGAACCCTCCATTTAAACCGGAACCGGAACTTGGTCTTCGAAATTTATATATAGTAAAACAGATGAAGGAAGAAATCAAGGTATAGTGGATTTAAAATGCATTAAAAATAACTTTTGCATTAAACTTAATGTATTGCGGTGTTATTATTGCCTTTCTGAAACTTTAAAGAGACTAAGGAAGCTAATAATGTTTATTTATCGATCAAATGTCGATTTTTGGACACCCAGAGCAAAAAATGCCTTCTACTATACACCATTGCGTATACTGCGTCAGGTCGAATGTGCTTACAAAGCTTGGAGCGTAGAATACACACTTTCGGTCTGTCTTCAGTCGCCTTCCTTTACTACACATACGTTTGGTACATGGTCTTCTGTAGGAAACTTGAAATTATTGGTTTATATGTTCTAAGAGAAAATAATAGATAGAAGGTAATTTTCTGATTAGTGGTCAGGGACACTGTTTAGGCTAGCGTTGGACAAACAGTGCCCGTCAGTTAGACGATAATGATGACAACTTTCTAATCAGAATGCTAATAATGAGACACACAGTGATGCTGCTCGCACAGTTTCAATAAATACAGTTCTTTGCCAAGAAAGCAGTTTCTAGCTGCCTTGCAGATAACGTTATTTTATTTCAATTTAGACTGATTTACCAAGTTTACAAGCGCATTGGCGGGTTCTTGAAGCAATTTATGTTAGCCAAGCATACCCTAAGTACTTTTGCGTAAGCCATACTCTGTTACCGAGTTGGACCGGTTTAATTGAAACGTACCCCACAGACTTGTGGATGTGTAAAATAGCTGCTACAAGCATCGACGTGGCTTTGATTTGTTAACAAACTCCTGCAGGTTATTATGAAAAATTCCAACAGAAATTATGTGCCCTACATACGTTTCAAACGTCAAATTGCTTAGTTAATCTTTTCTTTTCCTTGGTTGTATTGGAGCTTGATCATTGTATCATTGTATAATATATATTACATATGTTTGGATCACAGATGAAGCAAAAAACGTAGAAAATTTAAAATAAACTTTTTAAACCGGAATTCCGGTTCCGGTATGGTTTTTGCCCTTTACCGAAACCGCAACCGGAACACGATTTTCGCCGGAACCGGAACCGGAATTCCGGTTACTCCCTGCCTGTAGCACATACACAGCTTACATATTTAAACCTGTGCGTTGAAATGTCTGAACGCATGGTTAGCGATATTATCTGCATTACAAGTCAGTCGTTGGACGACCAGACATGCGTTCAAACATTTGTACCGCACCATTGTGTTGTCTTTACTCGTTTAAACTCGTGCCATCCTACTCGTTTGAATTTACCGTGCTTACAAATCTTTGAACGTTGATTGGCATTGCTACAATTACTACATATTTCAAATTCTTTATTTTAAATATTCGTGTGATTTATAGACGTAAATCAATGTAAAGCTTTGTCGTAACGCAAAGGTGTAGCATCTCACTACGCTAGCACACGCTGTGATCGGGGCCTGTGGTGTAATGGTAGCGCGCTAGTCTTGCAAGCCAGAGATCCGGGTTCGAATCACGGCTGGTCCAACGAATGATCGCTCATGGATCCTTTCAATTGGTGAACCCGACGTGATTCCATGCATGGAGCTTCTCGACACAGCTAGAGCTCAACGCACGCTCGCTCCGCCACTCCGCATGGGAGTTATGTAGCATCTCACTACGCTAGCATAGCGTAGCTGAACACGCTGTGATCGGGGCCTGTGGTGTAATGGTAGCGCGCTAGTCTTGCAAGCCAGAGATCCGGGTTCGAATCCCGGCTGGTCCAATGAATGATCGCTCGTGGATCTTTTCAAAGGACGGATGCGGGATTTTCGTTTTATACTCATAATGCTTTCCGCCACACACAAGTTTGCTGGAAATTTCCGTCAACAACTATAACTTTGGCAGGGGCGTCGCAAGAGGGGGTTAGTGAGGAAAGGGAGTGCAGCCCCCTCCATTTTTGCTGATATTCGTAAAAATTAGCTCAACGTAAGTCTATGCCTAAAAAGATATTTGCAGTAGGCTAAGCCACAAGCTACGGGGATAGTTTTAGGAACCAATGGCTTGTATTCATCTAATGTTTTCAGAATCGTTCGCCTGAATCTACAACCGCGAACATTCTCTTTAGTTTTAGGAATCAATGGCTTGTATTCAGCTAATATTTTCAGAATCGGTCGCCGGAATCTACAACCGCGAGAATTCTCATTAGTTTTAGGAATCGCATTAGTTTTAGGAACCAATGGCTTGTATTCAGCGCTAATATTTTCAGAATCGCTCGCCGGAATCTACAACTGCGAACATTATCTATAGTTTTACTAATCAATGGCTTGTATTCAGCTAATATTTTCAGAATCGTTCGCCGGAATCTACAACCGCGAACATTCTCAACGCAATTATTAATTTAATGGGCGAATTGGATGCGAGCGGACTTTCGATGGTTATTCACCAGGCTCAGGTGAAGCTACACGACATGTCGAGTCCACCGCGACAAACATTCCATGTTTATCCCTCGGCCGGGCCAGCGGGAGTTGTTGGAATGACCTCACCCAGCGGCGGATCAATATCCGGCCCGGACGGGAGCAACACCCAGCAGCTGTCGGCAAGAAGTGGGCCGAACGGAGGCGGAACAGGACAAATTATTGCCGGCGGTGTTCCTGCCGCCTATTATCATCATCATCATCACCATCGTCTTCAGTAAGCCAATCGTTCGAAGGCTTTGCTGTTGAGTTTTTCGTAAAGATTTGGCTGATCTCCTCCGGTATATGGATGGTAATTATATAGCTGATTTCAGTGCAGATTTCACTGCCGGCGCGAGTATATCTATGATAATGCAACTTACACAAAACGATGGCAGCTTCAGTAGAAGTAGGTATCAACGGGAATCATCAAACTGAACGTTTCAAGCAAATATCAATCAATGTACTTTTGTATCGATTTTGTCTGGAGGATCCATACAATTAAATGTATCAAGAAATCAAAGACAGACCTTTGAAAAGGTCTATTATGGACTCTTGAGATATTACTTACATCCAAAAATGTTTCGCGGGGAATACTGAGAGCTGTGATCCCTCGAGAACTCGTAAATCTGGGCACCATAACCAGGTTATGGGATGTGGAACATGGGGACGCCCATCATTTTAGTCTTATTTATGATAAAAATTGGGTCAACAATATATCGATTACGGATTGTGGTAGAAATTAAAAACATTTTATTGGGCACCAAAATTTTTTTATTTTGATTGATTCCAGTGATTCATGGATTATTCTCATATTTCATGCATGAGGAAGAGACAAACAAAATACAAATAGTGTTTCCACCGACGAAATGTAGGGGCAAAGGGGTAGTGCCCTTCCTCTTATTGTATACATACTGAGGTGACAGACCGAAACGTACCACGACATCGGTACTTTTAGGCTGTGCGTGCTTATTAAGCTGAAAAGCTTGATAATCTGTCGTAAAAATTATCAATTCATGATAATTAGCAAGAGTGTGTTACCGAAGATTATGACACTTCCCTGCACTCTAATCTTAGCCCGTGTTTGATGACGCATTAGGGCAGCTCGAACCCCCAGTTTTTAAGGGGGTTGGTTGATCGGTAGCTGTTTACGATGACGGGGATTATGTGCATGATGAGCCCCCACAAATGAAGGAGGTCAGGCCGAAAACGCCCGTGTCATCCAACACGAGTTTACGTTAGAGTGTTGTGAAATATCATACTCTTCCCTAATACACTTTTGATAATAGTGATTACTATTTTATGCTCCTGTGTAAACTTCATAGTTCGCAGAGATTCGATGAATAAACACGCTTCGGATATGTAGCATCTCACTACGCTAGCATATATAGCATAGCTGAACACGCTGTGATCGGGGCCTGTGGTGTAATGGTAGCGCGCTAGTATTGCAAGCTAGAGATCCGTGTTCGAATCCCGGCTGGTCCAATGAATGATCGCTCGTGGATCTTTTCAGGATACAACGAATGTGCCCCATCACTGCTTTGCAACGGATTGGCGTATCTTGCGAGGAACTTGAGGTTAAAATTGTTCCATTTTAATCTTGTTTTTCTGCGTTATATCCGATGAGACTTGAAATTATTTAATTTTAATGTTTGAATTATATCTGTTGTTTGTCGATATTCGTTTCATTTTCTCCACTGGGTTTTAGTAAAGCCTTAGCTTACTATTTGTTTTCATAGTAATCGTCCTACACTAAAAACTAGATTTAGCGAATACCTACTTTAATAGTTAATCATTTAATTAAATACTCTTCTAATGTATTTTCTTCTAATGTATTTTAATAAAGCGTAACTTTAAAAAATGAAAACTATAGAAAGCTGGTTCGATTTTTGATTTTGTCAGGATGTTTCATTCACACAAATTATGTCAAACATTCCGGATATCTCCTTAAATAATTCGTCCAGGTTTCACAAAATAGAACTGATAATTTCAAAAGTATAACCCTCCCCCACGTCATGTGGAAGCTAGTTTTAATATTGAATTTTTTGGAAATTATCAAATGAGTCCACAATAAAACGAGGCTTATTTAAGCTCTGACCAGACAGGAACTGCACATAGATACTCATATTTCAAGCTTTTTACTCTACACATATCTCACAAAACTTGTTTAATATTAGGTTTGGGAATTTTGGTTTATAAATTAGGTTTGGGAATTTTGGTTTATAAATTAGGTTTGGGAATTTTGGTTTATAAATTAGGTTTGGGAATTTTGGTTTATAAATTAGGTTTGGGAATTTTGGTTTATAAATTAGGTTTGGGAATTTTGGTTTATAAATTAGGTTTGGGAATTTTGGTTTATAAATTAGGTTTGGGAATTTTGGTTTATAAATTAGGTTTGGGAATTTTGGTTTATAAATTAGGTTTGGGAATTTTGGTTTATAAATTAGGTTTGGGAATTTTGGTTTATAAATTAGGTTTGGGAATTTTGGTTTATAAATTAGGTTTGGGAATTTTGGTTTATAAATTAGGTTTGGGAATTTTGGTTTTCTCAATTTTATGCCATTTATGTAACCTTGATAATAAATAGTATTGTTTTCATATATAAGAAGGACCGATGTAATCGTTTTGGGGACGATAAATAAATGCATGCTGGGCCGTTCTCGGGTCTATTTCTTTGGCTCCCCCACTTCCAGACCGAAATTGGTCATTTTTGAAGTAGAGCCGGAAATTTTGGGTCTATCTGACCCAGCTTGAAGAGGCGGTTTTAAAATTATTCGTCTCGGCCACATGTATCATTTTTTTCAATTTTTGGGCTCCCAATGGTACCGCCGCTTCTAAAGAGCCGGTTTCAAAATTATCCGTCTCAGCCACATGTATATATCACTTTTTCAATTTTTTGGGTTCCCAATGGTATCGCTTGCTTCAAAACAGCCGGTTTCAAAAATATCCGGCTCGGCCACATGTATCATTTTTTCAATATTTTGGGTTCCCAATGGTATCGCCTGCTTCAAAACAGCCGGTTTCAAAAATATACGGCTCGGCCACATGTATCACTTTTTTCAATTTTTTAGGGTTCCCAATGCTACCGCCTGCTTCAAAAGAGCCGGTTTCAAAAATATCCGACTCGGCAACATGTATCACTTTTTTCAATTTTTTTGGTTTCCAGTGGTACCGCCTGGAATCCAAAAAATTTCGAGAAATATTCCTTGTAAATCAATGTATATCATCAAAACCGAATCCACGAGCTAAGTCGAATGGTGGTAAAATCAAGCATATCAGTCCATGGATTGACGGCTAAGGCTTAGGCGTAGCCTTTAGGCTTAGAATTTCACATAAGTGGTGATATCTTATTAAGCCCTGAGTAGGTTCACCTGCCGTTCAGCTTAGCTCGTCAATGTGGTTCTTAATGGTATATGTAATTATAGACTCAAAAACAAAAAAAAATTCGAAAGTTTTGGGAATCCAAAGAAATGGAAAACAATTGGTCCTAAATACGGTTGAAATAAAGTTTCTGAACAGTGTCATCGAGCTTAGTTAAATGGTACCAAAATTATAGGTGTATCTTCAAAATTGATCAATATCGGCCTGAGAGGGTTGTGCTAAAAGAAAAAGTTTTGGGAATCCAAAGAAATGGAAAACAATTGGTCCTAAATACGGTTGAAATAAAGTTTCTGAACAGTGTCATCGAGCTTAGTTAAATGGTACCAAAATTATAGGTGTATCTTCAAAATTGATCAATATCGGCCTGAGAGGGTTGTGCTAAAAGAAAAAGTTTTGGGAATCCAAAGAAATGGAAAACAATTGGTCCTAAATAAGGTTGAAATAAAGTTTCTGAACAGTGTCATCGAGCTTAGTTAAATGGTACCAAAATTATAGGTGTATCTTCAAAATTGATCAATATCGGCCTGAAAGGGTTGTGCTAAAAGAAAAGACACCTTTTAGCTGCATATAACTAAGCCTACGCTTTAGCCTTAGCGTAAGACTTGAATTCCTATATAGGGCTTAAACTAGGCCTAGCTCAGGGGATGCGGCTCCCACGACCACCTCCTACTTCATTAAACCGTTCCTTGTTTAACAGTTACAGCGTGGACAGCTAAACCTAACATGGACCAAAACAGTCGGTACTTCCCAGTCTTGCGGATTTTTACCACAGGTTTCTCCTTGTCTAGGCTAGAACACCGTAGTTGTGCCCTGTCGCACGGTCTACAACTGCCCAGAAACCCCCTAAGTCTAAAAAACTTCGTTATTGCTGACATTAGCGGTAGTGCTCTGTCAGTGCAATTTGTCTGTTAAGATCTATGTAGCACATCTAACTGGCTCACAGGAGAATATTTCCTAGTTCTCTGAAGGTCATTCTTCAAGGCAAAGCTAAAAAACTCCTTCAGTCAAGCGATAGACTAAATTTTGATTTACAACTTTGGTTCATGTCATGTTTAGGGGCCGGACGTTATATCGTTAGAAACAAAGAATAGCATAGAACGGTGGTTCGGGGTCGGCAGCACAGCGACTTAGGCTTAGCACGTGGCTGATATGGGGACCTTAGCTAAGGCTAAGGCTTAGCGTATCGAGTACGACAAAGCATGCATTTCACTTCCGCCTCTAAGAATTACATTTGTGATGATTTCTATATCTATCACCATCAAGCGCTACCTGAAGCGTTTTGTGCACCAGTCGCTTATCTCAGTGCCAAAATAATCAAACTAATTGCTGGTTAACTAAGCACAAATGTACATCCTCTTATAAGGTTCTATCAACTACTAACTAACCCAAATGTAAGCTGATAAGTTATAGAAGATAATTTTAGTATTCCCTTTATCATGGTATATATATTCAACTTAGGCAGTGTCAGCATAATACCTTCTTATATTGCCAGCAGATAAATTAATATTTTATCTTCGCATACGATAATATTTCTGAGAATTTAGGTTAACTATAACTATTTAAGGCATTTTAGCAAGATACTGTAGGCCAGAATATTTACTAAATGATCGTCAAATCCCAATACAAACAGACCAATTCACATAATTGAACCGGCTAATTTAATAGGAGACCTGTTTCTAAAATTAGGCTTTAATACATTTAAAAACTATATAAAATTGTTATATGATATATACCTATTAATATATATATATTTATATATATATAAATTATATAGTATTAATAAGTATATATTAATAAATATAATATATATTAATACCTATCTATATATATATATAATATTTATAATAATTATTAATATTTAAACCAAGGATGTAAAAGCGAAATTTTCGAATAGAGGTATGTCTTTGAGTGAATCTTTGTTTCCGAGAATCACAACAGCTAAAGTTGTTTTGTAGTTAAAGAATCAGGCCCATGTCAACTTTAGGGACCGAAGTATAATGCATGCCATGCCGTTCTCGATATATATACTAAGCCTTAGTATTAGCCTAAGCTAAGGTCCTTATATGAAACATACACAGCCTAAGCTTAAGTCGGGATGCAGCCGCCCCCCGAACCCCCCGCTCTAAAAGCTGTTCTTTTTTCTAACGTTATAACGTTCCGGACCCTAAAGTTGGTATAGGCCAAGAATCACAACGACAAGCTATTCTTTTGTTTCCTCGTTGGAGATATTCCACAGGATATAATATATTTTAGTTTATTCAGACAGGTAATCTTACTATGAAACTATATGGACAAATGATTTGATCATTTGTTGGACGGTTCGGGTATTTTTTTACATAAATAATTTTGACGATTAGCCTGGGCTAAGATGTTGTTTGACCCGAAACTGTAAGTTTTCGGTAGGAGTAGTTCTAAAGGCGTGTTCACACGCTCAAACTTTTTGATCAAATTTTGAGCAAAAAGTTTGAGCGTGTGAACACGCCTTAAGCTTTTTAGTTAGTTGGTCTAGGCTTTATACTCATGTTACGCAATTCAAAAGAATGTGGCAATCATCGGCGAAACCTTCTGTTTCAATCCAAATGATGGGGTTCCCGAACACTAAGCTTTTTAGTTAGTTGGTTTGCGCTTTATACTCATGTTACGCAATTCAAAAGACTGTGGCAATCATCGGCGAAACCTTCTGTTTCAATCCAAATGATGGGGTTACCGAACACTAAGCTTTTTAGTTAGTTGGTTTAGGCTTTATACTCATGTTACGCAATTCAAAAGACTGTGGCAATCATCGGCGAAACCTTCTGTTTCAATCCAAATGATGGGGTTACCGAACACTAAGCTTTTTAGTTAGTTGGTTTAGGCTATATATACTCATGTTACGCAATTCAAAAGAAAAATGCAAAAAAGATGCTGTCAAACTTTGATCAAAATTTGAGCAAAAAGTTTGAGCGTGTGAACACGCCTTTAATTTCACTCCGTAGAATGTAAATACGTATAATTATGTTGGCAGCCTTTTTCCACAAATATGTCTTAATTTAATTTTATTGATTGTTGTTCGGACGGCATTGGATTGTTGCTTCACTCGGCGGCGTGCGTATTTTCGTGATGAATACTAGGCGAGAACGATGTGCGTATATATATAATACAACGTAACTATAACTGGTGCCATAAATTTGGATAATACGATCTCAGTGGTAATAAATAGGGAATGCACGCCAGCGGTTCTCCTTAATCCGGTATTCCCATTGTGAGTTCCCAATATCACATGTAATTAGGCTGGATGTGTTTAAGCTGAAAATTGACATACTATTCTTCAGATGTGGGTATATGCTTGAAACTTGCAAAACTTGCAAAAAATTTTACTTGTTGAACCAAAGCTGTCAAGCTGCTATAAATCACGTAGCTATAAAATGGCAGTTATGAGTAAAAGCAACCGCCCAGGCCGACCCTTGTGACAATTTTGAAGCGCTGCTCGGCTAATAGTTTTCATATTAACAGGGTCTGACTCGCCTCGTAAAATGTCACAACCGATGGGCCGGGCTCGCCATGCGAAACGTCGTATCCGGGGCACACTTACAAAATTCGCCCTAGTGCACATATCAAAAAATAAATGACGCATTAGGTTACCTAAATATAAACATACAATAGTAGCCGTGATCTTTGGTTTAGTTATGAAGTTTCTAATTCTCTAATTCATTATTGCTCAAACTGCGTTGTCTGCTGCTAAAGACACCTATTTATTAAATTGGTGTTTCCATTTTCTGGTATTTGAACTGGCACAGAATTCAACTGTAAAATAAGGTTAAGAAGAAATTGCCTTACATGATATTGGTGAACGACTAACATAGCTTAGATTTTCAAAAAATAAACATAAAGCGATTGGAAAATCAGTCGAGCGAAACATATTTTATTGTCTTCATTAGCTCATTCTAGTAGTAGTTTAAATTATAGGAAGCGACAGGACGGGAACTTTGAGAAAAGTTTTGGTCCTTTTGCACGTTTTGCACAAGTAAAACCTGAGGGACGGAAATAAAATGCAGGCCATGTCGTTCTCGATATGCTAAGCCTAACACTTATTCTTTAGCCTAAGCTAAAGTCCTT
Organism: Trileptium ribeirensis; assembly: GCA_030248225.1. Classification (NCBI taxonomy): domain Eukaryota; kingdom Metazoa; phylum Nematoda; class Enoplea; order Enoplida; family Thoracostomopsidae; genus Trileptium; species Trileptium ribeirensis. The sequence continues at coordinate 97,463 of JASANE010007934.1, forward strand.
ATATGAGATATACACTAAGCCTAAGACTAAGTCGGGGGGCTGCCGCCCCCGAACCTCTCGCTCTAAGCTGTCTTCATTATCATCCATTATCATCATCATCCATTAGTCTTCATTATCTCCATTGCCCTATCCTATATTTTTCACTGTCATTTATTAATCAATGTTGATTTTGGCCAGAATTACCTGTGTGGGATACGCGTTAAAATGTCCTCAGCCTTTAAAAATCATGTACCCTTGACAGTGTCAGACACATCGTACTGAACATGTTACCGAGCATAATCATTTGAAATTTGAGTAGGGTAGGTATCTCACCGTTTGCATGGGAAACTGACGGTGTAGCAGACACTGTCTAATTTATTTGGGGAATGGCTGACACCATCATTGAGGGTGTGGGAATGACCATATGGATATATCGCCATGTTGGCAACTGGAAAAACCATGGTAATAAAATAACCTCTCCAAGCCTCGATTTAAGTTTTTACGCCTAAATCGTTGCATCGTTAAAGGAGTTTTTAAGGTTTCAGGCTTATCTAGATATATATGCTAAAAGTCAAATTTCAATTTCTATCAAACTCATTGGTTGACCAAGTACTATCGTATGTACCAGTTAATACAATGTTGTAATATTCAAGAAGGAATATGTTTACCGTTGAATCGCTTTTACGATATTCGAACTTCAAACCAAATTTGAGTTACATCAGTTTTCATTTAACTTTTCTGCGAAATGACGTCGTTTCGCATATTTTTGCCATTAATACCCAAGCTTGTTTGGCACTGTAACATAGCACATGGCACTTTTATATGTGTATACTACTGGCGGTCCAAGTCAAGCTGAGGAGCGTAACTCGAAAACGAAAAGGTTTTTACAGGGATTTTCGGAGGCCGGTAGCCCCCCGCTTTAAGGTTAGTGATAATCTAAGGGCCGTATAAAGGTCGAACCTTAGTCATACCAGCCAGCTAATCTAAGCCATATACCAAAGCTTAGCTTAGGCATATATAGAACGACATACCAGCATATTACGTCACGCCATGCAGCTTGAATTTGGCCAATTGCTTGATCACAGAGGATAATATGCAGCCAGTGAAGCTTGGTTAATGCTTGCTTCATTCAGTTATGTTTAGAGCCCTTTTCCCATGACCCATGTTGACTGATGATCATTTAATGCTATATGAAAATCACTGATGCACAATAAAACCGTCTGACGCACTTCGCGGCTCCCCGCCTAATGTGCGTCAGTTTGGGGGTTCCAAGGTATGAAGGCGCATTGTGTAATATTGCCACAACCCACGACCGCAGAATTCCACCGACTAGTGGACAAACGATGGGGCTAGGCTCACTTAAAAATAGCGCAGATCAGTGAAGTATTTAACAAATTACGATTGTCCAAATAAGACTCAACCGAAAATTCAAAATTCCTTACATTTAAGTGACGCACATTTGATCCCTCTCCTATACTGTGTTTTCATTAAGGGTGCCA